>LOEQ01002528.1:267743-298479 GCA_001685075.1 Bramus lutescens
GAGGGGGAGGGGAATTGGGGGGGATGGGAGGAGGTGGAAATTTTTAATAAAAAAGTATAAAAAAAGAAATAACTATAACCCCTTTATTTTACCAAGATTCCCCCATCAAATATGTTACATATACATATTCTTTAAAACTTGTTGTAATTATAAGGCTTTTGATTTAAGACACATCTCCTACCGCATTGACTTGGTTTACAAAGAAATTTATTATTTAGTTGCTTTTAATGACTACATTTTTCTTGACTCTCTACCTTAAATTTAATTTGTAGACATCAAGAAACAAAATGTATATGAACTATTAATGATACTGACAATAATCAATACTTAAAAATTATGAACTAAATGGAAACTTTCAATGTAAATTGTATCTTTACTATCATCTCAATATTGCCCTACATAATTTTATGCCGTTAAAATTCAATAGATTAAAATACAGTTGTTGTAATTGGTAAGACATACCACTAATGTTATTACAAGCTATAAGAGACAATGCTTGGGACAATTACTGCATATACTGCATAAAATATTTAATTATTTTTTATTTATTTTTCAAAAATTATATGTTGTTATCATACCCTTTTTAAGATTGATAATCTTTCTTTCTCTTTGTTTATTACCACAAACTTTAACTATTATATCAGGTTCTTGTGCCCTTAGCTATTCAAATAATTTAGATCTTGGGAATACAGTACAAAGGGTAAACTACCCATCTGTTTGGCCTTAAGTATTGCTGTGTGCCATGCAGTTGGCATTCCAGATGGATATACAACATCTATTATCCTCTCAGCTGTTGAGGATTTTGCTATGTATTATATCCCATAGGGAAAATTGCAATTTCTCAAACATTATTCTGAATCATTTCTTCCCCCTTTATTTCAACCTTTTTTGTCAAATGTCACTTAGTACTCTATATCATATGAAGATGCACACAAGCATTACATGGCTTTTTTTGTACTCTATATGCAGTTTTTAATCTAAGGGAGAATATTCTATTCCTGAGTTTATAATCCAATTTCACTTTTAAACTCATTAAAATTATTTATTATGTTATGGAATACAGTGGCCTGGAAATCAATGAAGTGGCAATCAATTTAGAATATTAAAATATCTACTGTGACTTGTTTTGTAATACTTATAAAATCATTAATTTATACCAATCTCTAATAGTGCATTATTCATAAAATTCAGTGCTTGATGATTGATGTTTACGAGAAAAGTGTGTGTTGTGTGTGTTTGTGTGTGTGTGTGTGAGAGAGAGAGAGACTGAGTGTGAGAGAGAGAACATGTTAGACAATCAGTGAAGGATATGTATATATTGTAAATTTTATATGTTAAATTAAAAACAACACTCATTTCATCAAAATTGCACTTAATCAAGATTTTTTGTGTCTTATATAATTAATAATGCAATATTATCATTATAAAATTTACTTTAAAGATCACAATAAGTCTAACGTTCCAGTCAAAATTAATCTACATCATTGAACTACAGAAAACAGGTCATAATGAATTTAGAAACTACTATGTTTTAAAAACAAAGAATGACTATTGCGTGCTGAACTACTGTTGTAACTAACAATGGAAAATATAGCTAGCTATTAAGAGGCACTCAATTAATGTGAAGCAGCTTAACATGAACACATACGTTACAGTTCACAACTAGGGCGAGGGTTTGTGTGTTGATATTGGAAATGCCTGTTCTTAGAAAAAGAACTATTTACCTTTTTTCCAGTAGTATTTTTTATCATAAAGTGTAATGTAAAATATATCATTTATGTGTGCCTTATTAGTAATATTAATTAGGATTAGGCAATTACAGTTATATGGTTGCTTTACTGTGAACCAACCAGACCAACAATTCTTCACAATGAATGCCTGCCTATAAAGTATATAGATAAAGGGGTGCATTGTTTAATTCACAGTGTCCCGCTGTAGCTTTTGGGACTTGATTTTGTCTTTCTCCCCTTCCCCCAATTTTTTCTCTTGAATTTTATTTTGTTTTATTCTGGCAGTGTGAGGCGTGGAGTGTGTTCGAGATGCATGATGTGAAAGACACAAAGACTAAATAAAAAGAAAGTTTAAAAAATAAGAAAAGAGGTCAGGAACTTTATACCTAAGATGATTTGCATATATCTAAACCTGAATAAAAGAGTAGCTAATGAATGTTCATTCCCAACATGCTTTTCTTCACTGAAGTGTCACTTGAGAACAATTCACAATAATACTAATTTTTTTTTAACTGTCTACTTCAGGATAATAGGTGTTGTACAGAATTAAATTGAAATTGATGTCATTCAAAATGTGATTTCTTTGTTAAAACATCTGTCAGTACCACCACACTTGACTATATTTACAAACCTGCCAAAAAAGAAGCAACGTGGAAGAAACCATCTTTCTTTAAATTTTGAGTTGTAGCAAGATCGTCTCTCATTATATGTAATGTGTATAATGCAGTTTTCCACAATGTAATACATTGCCAAGAAAGGAATCCACTTATCTGAAGTTTGCTTTAAGTTAAGCACAAGTATGAAACTTTTAAGGCGCATAAGAACAGCTGTAAAACTTTTGGGATTTCAGTCTATTCCCACTTCTAGAGAACACACATCAAATTTGGCACCTTTCTTAGTGATGGAATAAATCACAAAATAGTAGGTGTTTTCTGGCTACTCGTAAATCCTTAGATAATATATTAAGTAGACAGTAGTTTGAGATGGAAGTCAGCAAGGAAATTAGTTCCAAGTCTTTTCTGTGTTGCAAATGACAACCTCTTCACTATGTAACAAAAAATGAAAAGATAATGTCCAGTAAATAAAGACAGGACCCATAAACACTTCAAGTTTACTCCTGTGGAACCAAGTGTTGGGAACTATGATGCAGAGCATGTGATGAGACGGAAAGTAGCAAATTACCTGGATTACTATAAATGATAGTGTGGATTTTGATAAAGATGCAAAAATATTTTAAAAAATGAATATCTTATAATGATAGTTCATAAAATGAAACTACAAAAGTGATCCAGAACATATCTGCATGCATATATACATATAAGGAATATTTGAAAATAGTAATAAAAGGAAAAGTCTAATTTAATAATACTGAAGAAACTACATCATTAATGATGTCAATTGAATAATTTAATATTATTGCATATCAGTAGGATGAATTCTCATAAAAGTTGCACCTTCATACAGTCCAAAGGCAGTTATATAATATATGAATGCATGTAAACCATTAAGGGGTACAGTGATGCCCAAAGTAATAATTCATCAAATTGTTTCCCATTTGAAAATGAACTTGTTCTCATAATGAGATTCTAAGTGTGAATGTCACAATCTGAGTCAGAGCTGTGTGTCTAGGGCTCACTGGTGCGTGAACAACCACAAATGTGTTTCTATTTAATAGTTCAGTAATGATGACAATATTTCTGCTGCTACCTGCATCATTTTTAACAGCCATGTTGTTTTCAAATTTCACCCTTAGTAAAACAAGTAATAGACAAATAATATATATACTTCTGTTTCTCCTTTAATTCTAGACTATAGAATATATACGCATATATGTAAATATTATATGTCTATATATACAATGTTCAAATGCTGGCAGCTTTTATCACTACTGTCCAAATTTTATTAGAGTACAAAGTTCTATTTGTTCTGATGAACCTTTTTCTTCTGCAATCTTTCCAAAATTGTCTGAGAGTCAGAGTTACAGAATATTACTAACACAACGCATTTTAGACAACCTTATGTAATAAATAACAGTGGAATAATATTAATCTTAAATGAAAGTGAAGAAAACCACATACCTAATACTAAAGATGAGTGATTTTGCATAGTATTAGTATATTCAGAAATGCTGCAAAATAGAAAGATATTCACATTTGACTCTAAGGGCAACAACATCCAGAGCTGGACCCAAGAATGGATAATGAATTATTGAACCATCATGAAGCAATGATGGAACCTGACATTTCTAAAGCCAGAGAGATTTGCCAGAGCATAAAGAGCACTGGATGCTGTTCCAGAGGTCCTGAGTTCAAGTCCCAGCAATCTCATGGTAGCTAACAATCTTATAAATTCAACAAAGAAAATAACTGTCATCACTAGAAAGCTAAAAAATGAACTTCACTATGTACAAGTGCAAGCTGCCAAAGTGGGAAGTGACAAGATCCCATGGACACCCAAAATTTCTTATTATCAAATATATTGAAATATGTAGAGTGGAGGATGTTTGCACGGGCTCTCTCTCTTCCTTGTATAAACCCAATTTTATTTGAAATAGGAAAAGAAAAAAGATCAAAATGTACTCTTTCCCAGTTTTCACTTTTCAATCACAAGTGCAATTGCTAGAATCTCCCAGTCTGAAAACTCACAGCAGTGTAACTGTAGAACATAGACTTGGACTTTTTTCCAATATAGTCTTACTAATTTTTACATATATGTAACTTTTTTGACAGGCTTTGGGAAGTTAAACTTTTGTAATGCTTTGCTAAGAATGGTAACAACTTATTGATAACGATAGTTCATGAAGTAATTAGGATAATTATTTCCAAAAAGTTATAATCAATACAGTTTGAATATCAGTGATAAAAATTTATCCACTTAATTTTGATGATACACCCTTAAAACCTACAATTTTTCTTGTTCACTATTTTGGTACTACAGTTGATTTCAGTTGATTTATCTTTCCAAAAAGTGTATGATATATGCATACATTTCTATACTTAGAGACAATATAGATTTCTTGTTCCATCCATCGTTTCTCCAGGCTCTGTAATTATATATATANTATATATACAATGCAATCCAGAACAACCTTTTCTTTTGTGAAAGTTGGTAATATCAAGAATTTATGAGGGATACTCCTCCTGCTAGTGAGATGAGAATTTGACTCAATGTGCTTTAAAACCAAGTATAAATCAAAGCTGGTGAAAGAAAAACTTGAAAAAAATGCTATAGTCCTATAAAATACCCAAACATTTGTGATTTTTGCTTTTCATACCTCACCAGATAATGGAGAGCACAAAGGAGAGAAAATCAAATTGCAATCCATAATTTTAACTGACTTCCTAGAGCTCATTATTATTGACAGCTGAAAGAGCTGAGCACTTTGCAGCAAATCATTTCTTCTTTACTTGAATTTTGTTTGTTTTTTTATAGTATGAAAATGAATATTGGATAAGAAAGGTAGATATGTAAAAACAATAAGAGCTTCAGTTTCCAGATTTAAATCCCAAATCCATTACCTCATCAATTGTGATACATAGATCAAATTACTTAATCAATAATAATCAGAGACACATCATTGTCATTTGGTAACTGATGCATCTCTAAGCATTTGTCAATGTCATTTTGACGATCAAATTTTCATTGAGAAGATCATACCCAGAAACCACAAATGTTGGTTTCAGGGAAGTAATAGCAAGAAAGCCTCCATTTTGTTTATTGGAAACTGCCATGAACAGGAATAAGGAACTTCTACATTTTCTCTCATTTAATACTCATGATTTTAGATTCCTCATTAGTTACTCTGATTATATATGATTATATAGGACTATGAAGAGACTAAGCTTAAATATATTGGTTTCCATTAAAACTGAACTGAACATACTTTTTAGGTCTCAAAGTTTCTACTCTTGAGCACAATATGTATGTTAATTGTGTTGAGTATTCTATTAAATTGCTTTGTGCTGTGTCTAATGTTAGGTCAACTTTTTATTACAGCCTATCTTGATACAAATATATCATGTAATTAAAAGTAGCAGAATGTATTTATAATTATAAAAATTTTTGATTTTATATATAATATGACTAATTGGTAATAACCTCAGTTGAGCATCTATTATATATTATTAGTAGTATTTTTTAAGTAGACACTATTGGTTCCATTCAATTGTGTTGATTATATAATGATGCTCAAAATTAATACAATTCTTTTAAAGGGTCATAAAACTTATGGGCTAGCATACACCGCTTATTTTATTATAAAATATTTAGTGCAATAAAATTGTATATTCAATTGCTCAGTAAAATATAGAAGCTGAGAAATGCCTCTTTTTATGTTCAATGTAGTCTTAGCAGCAAAAGTCTCAGTTTTGTACTCCAGTAAAGGTTTAAGGCTGGGGCACACATATTGGAGAATTGGATAAACATACCTATTATGAAGTATACTTTAAAGTTTTCTATTAAGTTTATATGATGAGGGCAATTTTTTTTAAAAAAATGCTATACTAGTGCTATTCTATACTATTTTATTTTAACTTCAAGATATTAGTTATAAAGTTAACTGGGAATATGACCTCAGCAGAAAATTTGAATGTCAAGTCCACATTAGACTTTTTTAAATCCTTACGATGTTACACATTTTCTAATGCATGATAACAATATGTACCAACCACACATGCATACAGCTTGTACTTTTCAGATCCATAAACAGTTTCTGCACCCTAATCCCATTGCCTCTGGGTGCTTTCTGATGTCCCATGATCATGATTCTCCGTTGCTCCAGGCTTTTGTGCTGCTTTGTGTTGCTTTGCTGTGTTTCCACCCAGGAGGGACGCGTGCAGTGCTTTTCTTTCTATGACTCCCATATTTTATTTTACATTGATTTTTTTACCCTTTCATCCAATATAAATATATTTACAAAGCTATAATAATTGTATAGATCATTTTAACACTACAGACGATTTGCTTCCTGAACTATGACAAAAGAATTACTTTCATGTGGTTGGTATCTTGTAAAATGTTAATTCTGTATATTTTCATAAATTTCTGCTTACCTGCATCTATAAAATGTTTTCAGATAACTGAAAATATATCACAAAAATACTTCAACACTTTTAGGCATAGAATAAATATTTTTTAAGAATAAATGTGATAAACGATAATCATTATATCTATAAACGTGGATGTAGCTATATAGATGCATAGGTAGTCATATTACCTTAACAATCATGAAATACATTAAGAAGTCACATTTTCTTAATTTTTTATTAAGAGGACTTATAACACTTTGTTCAACATGAAAAGTAGCATTTTCTCATGTCATAAATTTTGTGCTGTTAATTTAGTGATCCCTGTCGGATCCACGGGAGTCACAGAAAGATGGGGACAAACCACCAAAGTCTAATAAACTAGAAGCAAACTTTATTCCAGAAAAAATTAAAAATTAAAAAAATAAATCTTCATGGGGAACAAAAATCTTATCAGCTTGCTGAGACCACAGCCAGAGATGGACTTGTAAGGCTGTGGCAAAGTTCAGTTTTTGAACTCCTCCTTTTATAGTAACCATTAGGCAATAACAAAAGAATATTTACAATCTCAAGGTAAAACTCAGATGCAAATTGCCCTTCTTTGCAATTTCCATTAGCAGAGGTTTTCAGTTAAACTAGTGGTGGTATTTAGTTCATTGTTTTTCCCTGGCGTTCCTTGGTATTGTTTAGCAAGTTTCTGCACCTCCCCTGACACTGCCAGTTTTGCATTCCAGGGAAGGGTATGAGACAGTAGAAAACCAAAGAGTCACAAGTCATGTACATCATTTAAAAGTTAACTCAACTCACATCAATTGATGATCATGAATGGCCAGGGGGTTATCTAAAGCTGATCCTCAGTTTGTAGAGTGACCCTAAGTTTTCAGAGGGCTGCTTTAGCCTTGCAAATAGAGCTATGGGTTGTAAAGCAGAGTAACCCACTGTTAATAGTTAATCCTTAAATTAATGAGAAAGCTGCTGACATCAGGCTCTCATTCTCCTAGATTTACATTTATATTTATTTATTGCTACTTATTTTTGGAATCTACATTTTTATATTCTTACTCCTGGACTCTTCAATCCCAACACCAGAAAAATAGGTATATTAGATTTTCACACGCTCAGTTTATATCAGTCATAAAAATATGAATATATATAAACTTGCATACAACATGTTTGTGACTCAGAACTGGAGAGGTATGAAGAGTTGTGAAATTTGTGTTTGTAGTCCATTTTATAAGTTATTTGGCTTTGAGACATTCTCTTCTATTAACAAATTTTATAGATACATTTGTGTATATAAAAAGCATTTTAGACACTAAAACTCTTTTTGCTCAAAGAATTCATAGTGTAACAAAATATGTATGTGAATTTTTTGAAGTTGAGAAATTTAACACGCTTTTTTCAGTTTTATTGCCAATTATAGGAGTGCATTGTTCCCATAAAAAAGAGGAGAGAAAATAACCATATTTCATTGAAACATAATTGAACTAAAACAATATAAATGTATGCCATATAAACCTCAGCATAGAATGTTAGTAGTTAAATTATACTATAGTTTTATTATCTCTACTGACTAACAAAGGTTTTTTGCCTTTTTTCTTTATTATTATTAAAAAAAATCCGCCTCCTCCCCTCGTCCCATTTCCCTCCCCCTACCCCATTCCCCCTCTCCCCTGATTTCCAGTCCAAATAGCAGCCAGGGTTCCCTGCCCTGTGGGAAGTCCAAGGTACTAACAAAGTTTTGAACTCACTAGTAGGTTATTGAAAGTGGTTTGGGAAATTTAAATGTATAAAATATTTTACTGTCCTTTGAATTTTTATATTCTACACTAATGCCAAAGAGAGAAATTGAACAGATAAAGCTATATCACTTTTCTGTTCAACAGTGAATTTTTTTTCTTGTCTTCTCCTACAAAAGGAAATCCTTTTTTAATCAAGAGGGATTTCATTAGATGATCGTTAAAAGTTTGACTCATTGGAAATCATATATTCTTTTAATTTCTCCATGAATTTCAATGTCCTTTTATCTAAGCTTATCATATTTATTCTGCTTTTGTCCACTTAGTCTTTAGGATACAACAGCTTTCTTAAAATCTACAGAACAGAACGGGAGAGACATCTTGCTGCCCACAGCATCCAATGACTGCAAGATAATTGTATCTCTGAAGCTGGTCAGATTAAAACTTTGCTGAGAATTCCTAATGGGCTCCATGATAAAACCATGCTCACTAATTATGGTTTAATTATCAACATAGTGACCTAGGCATCTGGAGAAATTGCTCAATGTTTTTGGTCCTTTCTATCACTAAATTTTTGTAAAAATGCTAGAAAAGTTCTGAACCATTGCACTGCATTATTTAGGGGATCCCATGAAACACCTTTGCTCAACAAGTGAATTAAATATATACTATTTCCAGGGCTGGATGCTTATTTGATGACAAGCCATGCCCCTTTGGGAGTTCTGTTTCTCTGTTTTTTCTGCCAATTCTGTTTACATTTTCTTCATGTACTTTTGTATTTTAGGAAATTTCTACTTATTTGGGTTCCTACTACCCCTCAAATGTCCTTTAATTTTAGTTGTCTGTCCCATATTCACTCTTTTGTCCCTTCTCCTTCCCCCATCACCACTTGAACATCTGTTTTGCTTGTTTTGGAGGATTGGCTCTTTTTACTATATTAATTCCACCAATGAATATGCATCTGAGATCTTTCTGTTTTCTGATATCTTCTTCAGTTTCTTTCTCGGTGTCATAAAGTTTTAAGGGTATCACTTGGTTAGTTAGACTTACCCTGTGGTGGTTTAAGTAGGAATGACCCCCATAGACTCATGTGTTTGAATACATGGCCCATAGGGAGTGCTACTATTAAGAGGTGTTGGAGCAGTTGTGGCCTAGTTGAGGAAGTGTGTTACTGTGGAGGCGGGCTACGAGGTTTCATGTGCTAAAGATAGGCCTAATGTGGAAGTCTCCTTCTGTTACCTGCAGATCAAGATATAGAACTCTCATATCTTTCCCCTGGACCATCACTGCCTGAATACTTCAATGTGTCTTGCAATAATGATAAAAGACTAAAATTTTGAAACTGTAAACCAGCCTCAACTAAATGGCTTTCTTTCTAAGAATCACTGAGGTTGTAGCATCTCTTCACAGCAATGGAAACCCTAACTAAGATATACCCCCAAGATATTTTATGTTTTTCAGACTATTTTTAAAGGAGTTGCTTTCCTGATTTCTGTGTCAGAACATTTGCCATTTTTATATGTGAAAGCTACTGAATTTGCATCTTAAACTTGTATCTAACTACTATGGTAAAGGTATTTATCAGCTGTAGGAATTCCCCAGTAGAATTGTTGGCATTGCTATGTGTTATGATTTTTGTCTATATAAGAGGCAAGCCATGCTCACTCCCAGCAACCATGCCTGCCTCCCCTGCCATCTTGGATCTCTATTCTCTCTTGGTGCTCCATGTGTGTCTCTCTCTTGGGGCCCCTCTCTGTCCCTCTTCTCTTCTTCTCTCTTCCCTTTCTCTCTCTCTCTTTCTTTTCTTTCCACCCTTCTTTAAGTAATAAATATCCAATTCTATTCCATACAATGTGTCTGCTCACGTGTCTCCCACCCAGGCGCCCGCCCTCAGCTCGCCGCTGGGACTCCGCACCTCGCGTGGACTTACTGTAGCTTGCCCACCAGCCGGCCCCACTCAAGGGATCTGTCAGGGATCTTTAAACAAATTTAAAACTATGTATGCTATCATAACATCTGGAAATAAATACATTTTGACTTCTTCCTTTCTAATCCCTTTCTAAATTCCTTTCTAATTACTTTCTAAATCCCTTGATTTTTTTTTCAGTTCTTTTTACTAGTTTAGCTAAGACTTCGAGTACTGTATTGAATTTTTAAGGAGAGAGCAGACAGCCTTGTCTTGTTCCTAACAGTGTTTGTTCAATCAATCTTTTCCATTTCTTTGCAATTTGTAGGACAAGAGAGACAGGCAAGGGGATATTTGAGCAGCTCTGCCTTACTCCCATCTATGATAATATCAAAATTATAAAATATGCTTCTAAATACATTATATTATAAATGAATTTAATTAAAAATAGTTTTAACAAATATGGTCCATTAAAATAAATCTGATAATGTGGATTAGGAAGAAATATGGACAGTATAATTTGTCTCTATGAGATTTTATAGTGATATGGGAAATATTTACAATTTTAGAAACCACTTGGAATTAATATCGAATTTTTGTTTCTATGTATATGTGATCAGATATATAAATTATTAACTCAAATGATGTGTTTCCTATGGTCCCAATGCATATTCAGAAAACCTTTATGGCATAGAAAAATGCAAACATAGAAATGTAATAACTTGGAATTAAGAGTTTTTGAAATGATACCTTTAAATATGCTTATTATTAAACTATGTTTTGAGTTGACTTGGTATTAATGTAAAAGTTACATATTTGAGAAGATAAAGCCAGAGATATTTTTGTCTTTGAGATTGAACAAATAAAATTTTTTGTAACAATGACATGTATTACAATATTAGTATAATGAGAAAATCTAATTCAAATAATTAGTTCATTATAATGAAATTATAACATACATTAAATCAGTAAAACTATACAGGCATTGCTTGTGATGCCTGAGAATAGCATGATAAAATTGAAGAGTTAAATATTTCTAATCAATAATATTTAAAAATATGTAAATTCTAAGAATTGAAAAGAATGCTCTCAAAATTGAGATTGAGTTTATATCAATATTGAGAACAATCAACTGTTAAGAATTATTTCATAGAGAGAGAATGATCAGAACACCCATTTGGGAAGTGGAATATCTAATTGATTGCAGTACAAAACTGATATCAGTAATCAGTAACAGTAATGAATAATATCTAAAAGTATGTAATGCATTGTAAATCACTCCCATCCACTTAGGGGGAATTTAAGAAGGATAACAGAGAGCATGAGATAACAATGGAGAGACTGACCGATGGGAGCTAGGACATATAGAATTTATTATGTAACTGTGATAGATTTATATTCATTCTCAGTAAAATAGGATGTTATTGCAAAGTTATAAGTAAAAAAATCTGATTCCCAGAATTTTTGAATGGATTATTGTGAGTGATGTGATGTAAATGAAGGCATGGATGCAATATTTCAAGGATTATTAAGATACAACAATACATAGGACTAATTGGTGCTGATGCAGTGGTTTAGCTAGCAAAGTGGTTGCTTGCTGTGCAAGCCCAAGGACCTGAGTTTGGTTAAAGGAATATATTTAACAAAGCCAGGCATGGTTGAGTGAATTGGTGATTTGAGTTTTGGAGAAGTGGAGACAGGTGTATACCTGAAACTTACTAGACCACCAGTCTAGTCTATCATGGATTTAAACAACCAATTGAATGGAGTTTGAGAAATAATATTCAAGTTACTATAGGCAAGGGGAATACAGAAATGATTTGTTAAAGATAAAATACCATATTCATACACACATAATACATAGATGAAGGCCATTTTATATTAAGATCAGAAAATGGTGTATACAATGTTTATTTTATGACAACTTATTTATCTTAATCTGTAGCTGTGCTTTCATATTCTTTTTTCTACTTTTTTATTCTTCTTTTATGCTTTCATATTCTGTCATGTTTGCTTTTCTAGCTTACAGTTTTAATCCATCATACCACCTGATATTTCAAACATTTTATATATTGTATATTTAGCCATTCAGTGAGTGTTTGCATATGTCTGTGTGTCATGTTAAAGACAGATTGATAATTCAAGTAATATTATTTCCTTATCATAAGAAAATATACACTATAATACTATCTAAAAATGATATATACATTGTAGTCTTAAAGCTCAGTAGCAAATGAGTTTAATATCTCCTTTCAGTTGATAGGTAAACAAATATAACTCTCAAGTTTTACACTTTGATTACTAAGAAATAAACATCCACATTTTAAAATATTTTGTCATCCTTAACTGTATCTCAATATACAAACAAGAGATTATTTTTAACATCCTACAATAACCCAAACAAGGTAACATATGCCTTTAATCCCAGCACTCAGGCAGCAGAAGCAAAAGGGTTTCTCTAAATTTAATTCCAGCCTAGTATATATGTTGAGTTCCGAGCAAGCCAGGGCTACATACATAGTGTCAAAAAGGAGGCGTAACTGTAGTATTGAAATTTCCAAAGACTGAATTAAAAATCAATACAGAATATTTTTTCCACAGTGACTCCTAGGTGTCAGCTCTATTAAGATGAAGTAAAATACTTCTTTTCCAGCGACTAGATATTAGAAACTAACTGAAGTAAACTATGAAAACACTTCATAATTTCTATGAGAAGTAGTTGTTGATACACTGGGTGAAGAGTAGAAAAGTTTCATGAACGCAGTTAGCAGCAAGAACGACAAATAAGGTTTTCCCAAGAAGCAAGGAGTCCTGATGATTAGCAGCATGTGTCCACTGTTGAGGAAGGGGTGTTTTTGTTGCAGAGCAAAGAGAACCAGGGAAAGGAAGCACTTAGCTGTTGGGGTGGATTGTGGGTGCCAATCCTGTTTTTCTCCACTTGGATATTGCAAAAACAGTAGAGAATGATATTCCTACACTGAAGAGATACAACTGGCTTTTGTGTTTGGGGACAAAAGGAGCTAAAAATTCCAACTACTTTACAATCTCGCTAAAGAAGATGTCCACTACTATATCGCCAGAAAGCCCTTAAACAGAATTCAGAAGTCCAGGAACGAATCACTCATGATTCAGAATTTTTTTATTCCACGTATGCTGCAACACAAACTCAAATTTGTCTATGTTTTTGACAGAATATACACTAAAAAAAAACAAGTAGGAAGCTGAAGAATATGATTAACTATTGGCTATGAGAATGTAGAAAACTAAAGTAAATCTCTAGGAACAGAGACTTAGGCTGTACATCCTCAGTGCTCCTGCATATAAGTCTGTGTCTGGTCACAAAAAAATGAAGAATACCATGTGTACAACAATAACACATTTACTGAACAAGCTTATTTAGGAATATATTTGTGTATACTTTTACATATACGCATGCAATAACAACTAGTCGCAAAGAGTTCATGAATATGAAGAAGAGCAGGTAGGCTATATGGAAGGTGTTGGAGAAAGGAGAGGTACAGGGGAATGTTCTAATTATAATAAATTTCAAATATATGGAAGTCTTCAAGAGTAATAAAAAATAATGAGACCCAGGAACAGTTAATAAAAGTTTCCAAATTGTCTTAATACTAAAGAGGAAAAGCTACTCAGATATTCAAAAAATCTAGAATGATAACTTGTTCAAATTACATAACTGCTTCAGATTAAAGCATACCATGAGGCCAACTCTTAACAATCCTTCAGCACACACTTTACCGGTCTCCTCCAATTCTAAAATTTCTCTTCATCAATTAAATATAACTTTACACTAAAACACTATCACTGAAGAAAGCACAACATGTATTTCTATTAAGGCATCAAGCTTTAAAAAAGAGAGTGAACATTTTATGTGTAGGTGGGAATCCATTATTGCTGAGACAAATAAAAATGCTTATGTACTGTAATTTTCTGACAGTAGGAACACCATAAATTCTGTTTTCAAAAGGACTTGTCTGTTATCAGTCATAAAATCTACTTTCTAATTAAAATTTCATTTCTGAAAGGAAAAATATATTTCAAATTTAAACCTTTGTACAACTAGTCATTAAAGAGTGGCACTATGAACTTAGGAGAAAAAAAAAACAATACTTTGGAATTAAAAACCTTGTAGGGAAGTAATCTGTGAATCCCTAAAACTAACTCTAACAAATGTTTCTAATTCTTCCCAAAGAATTGTCAACTAAAACATACCTATTAAATCTTGGGAAATTTTAAATTAATACCAATACTAATAAGAATTGTCATTTTAGATAATTTTTCTTGAATTTATGATTTTACAGTTCACTTCCTAGAATTTTATTTTATATTCTTTGTCTTCCTCTTTGGGAACAAATGACTCCCATTAGAAATTTATAACTGTTATTAAATATAATCTATACATGGAGTAGTATATTTGGTGGCATGGCTGTCTCCCCCTGTTTACTGTTGCTTGTTGAGCAGACCAGACAGAAGAAATAACCTTACTGAAACACAAATGATCCTTCATTTTACACAAGTGAAAATAAGCATTTACTAAGATGGCATTTTGGAGTTTGAATGCATTCTCTCTATATCAAGTTGAGCATTAGAAGTGTAAGACTCACATCTTTCTAACCTCTTCTAACTCAATGTCTATGAATTCCTTTTTATTCATAAGATCCCTATTGCCTACCATAAATTATCCACCTGCCTTCCCTTCAGTTTCCGCTTCTATATGTGATGATTTCAGAACATCTAATTTCTACAGTTAGAAAAAGCTGTGTGAAGGAACACGTCTGTGTTTCATCTTTAGTGCTACCACCCTCTTTCCTCAATCTTTCAGTACACTCATTCAAAATTTGTAATCTTAATTTTGTATAGATAGAGATAGGGAGTCAGATATAAATGAATATATGGAAATGACAAAAAAATAGAGGTAAATGATTAAGGTACATTTCGCTCTGACCACATTACTGTATAACATTGCTTACTCTCTCCCAAATTGAGAAATATTCTTACATTAATTTGATCCATATTAAAAGATGACATTCAGAACTATTCTTTTTCTTTTGCTTCTCATATTTCATACTGGGAATCTGTAGGCTTTTGATTCAT
This sequence comes from Bramus lutescens, assembly GCA_001685075.1. Classification (NCBI taxonomy): domain Eukaryota; kingdom Metazoa; phylum Chordata; class Mammalia; order Rodentia; family Cricetidae; genus Bramus; species Bramus lutescens. Next base: position 283,255 of record LOEQ01002528.1, read on the forward strand.
TTCAAATCTCTTTCCCCTTATTAACCAACAATGATCTTCCAAAACCTTGGCTTTTCCACATAGAAACATTTTCATGACTTCAGCTTTTTTTTTGTACTGATCCTAAATTCGAGTAAATCCTTCTTTCTAAGCATCTCTTCCCATCAAGCCTATATATTTATATGTGTATATTTCAAATACCATTATTTAAAATAGCATATATTAGAAAAAATAACTATTTCACTTTATAATTTCATAAGAAAATCTATGAAAAGATTTTTCAATTTACAACTGATTTGTTAGTAGCGGTATTAATGTGATAATTTGTGTTATAAGACATGAAATATGAAGTTGAATTTGTACCAATAATTATACTATAAACAAGAAAACATATTTTACAACTGTTATTATTTGATTAGTATGACATAATTCATTTTAATGACTTGAGAGCTGAGTCTTCAAGAAAAACCCTGTCCTACTAGTTAATTGTTTCAAAAATGCAATTATTCATTAAAAACATCAATTCAAATGCTATTACATAATCTATTATAAAAGATTTTGTTACATTAAGTAAAACAACTAATCAATTTGTGTGTAGGAAGAATATGTTTGTGAGGAGTATATGATTCAACAAATGTTTTAAGAGGCATGCATTACTTTAAGGCACTGAATGAGTTGGGAACACATTCATGTTAAAGGCATGCGAGTTTTCACTTACTCAACAAAGAAGAAATTGCCTTTTAAAAATAAAAGATGCTGAAAACAGGGAAGCAAAAATTCCAGATGGATGGTTGCTGACAAGGGCACTAACAATCTGTCTGACTCAGACATTAGTTTTGCTTCCAAGGCTAAATATATTAGTCATTCTGGAGCTGAAATTTGTTCTTCAAACACATTGTCTTTTTTCTTCAGATGTAGATAAGTGGTGCATCATCAGGAATTCTCATCCTGACCCCTCAGTAACTTACTTCTTGCAAACACTATAGCTCATCTCCACCTAACTTTATCTCATTTACCCAGAACTCTCAGAATCCTTGAACTAAGTGGATTTGGATTTGCATTGGAAATTAGTATATAAAGATAAGAATATTTTAAGTGATTTAACTCTAATGTCCAAAACCGAAGTTAATTTTGTGGAAATAATTACTGAAAATAATAGAAAGTTATAAAATTCCAGTTTGCTTTTTTTAAAAAATGATTTGTGTTGTCGGGCGGTGGTGGCACACGACTTTATTCCTAACACTCAGGAGGCAGAGGCAGGCAGAACTCAGCGAGTTGAAGCCAGCCTGGTCTACAAGAGCTAGATCAAAGACAGGCTCCAAAGCTACAGCGAAACCCAGTCTCGAAAAAAAAAAACAACAAAAAATTTAAGAAAAAGAAAGGAAGGAAGGAAGGAAGGAAGGAAGGAGAGAGAGAGAGAAACAAAGAAAGAAAGAAAAGGTTAATTTGTGACAATTTAATTATGACAGCACATGAACGTTTGAAAAATTGTGTTGGTCAGTATCATAATTTGTAGCAGATATGATTAACACCATAAGTTCAGTTTTATATGATATTAGCGTTAAACAAGGTAATTTTAATTCATTTCATATGATGCTATTTTAATGACAATGAAACTGCTTTTGAAAATTATTTTATTGTGGGTTAAATATAAATATAAATATTATTATAGTTACTCTTCATTTATTGGATGGAAAATGTTTTCTGTGCTCTTTATTATGTATTTTGTAGTGTATATTACAAATTTTATACTATATAGTATAAATATATCACATATTTTATATTATAACATATTTTATTCTATTTTTGTAAATGTTATTTCAAATTACTGACATAACATTGTGAAGTAACTAAAGCACTATGGAACCTCTTCCAAAATTAAAATATTTTATTAATGTACTTACTATCTGCTATGGATTGTATTTAGTTGGTTATCAGTGATAATTTATTAACGGAAAATATTTGTAAATGTTCTTATATTCAAATTTCATGTCCTAAGTTTTCCAGAGAATAGTTTAAATTGGCACCAAGGTTAGAACTTTAATGCTTTTCCATATATGGTGAAACTGATTTTCCGTTGCATATAACGAGATAGCGTTTTCTTTTTATTGGAACCACATGTGCTTGATATGCACACCAATCAGAAAGTGGCCTGCTCCACAGAAGAGATTTCCTACCTGATACTGGAAACGTGGCCAAAAGTTCATGACCATGGAGATCATAGACCCTCTGGTGATTTAGTGTACACAAGGTCACACTTCCTTCTAAAGTATTCATCCTTATAGAATTGTGGTGAATTCAGCTTTAGTAAGAGAAGCTTCCTTTTCTAGAGGGCAGTGTTGCTGTCAATACAGAGATGCATATAATTGGGCACAATACCCACATCTGTAACTGTGAAATCTCAGCTCTGCATCATTCGTATGCTATTAACCCTCCGCCCCTCCACACCCTTTTCAAAGACTTATGGAACATCATGGAAGAGTGGAAGGAAATAATTTACCAAATTTACAAGTGGCAAAATTCTTACTGTGGAAAACGAGTTTACAATCAGGTCAGTGTGTACCCATCTGTGCAGTGGCAGAGAAGCTGATACTCGAACTGTACAAAGAGCCTCCATCAGTTCCCGCTCACCTTCCCCAGAAGCTGCATGGTGCAGGGTTCTTTACCACTGCATCCTGGTTCCTGCTGTCACTTTGATCATCCACCTAGCCGACCACCATTGCCTGCCACCATATCCTCCACCACTTGGTTCACCATGGCAGCTCTAGATGTGTCATTGTATGATGCTAATCCACAGTATGAAAACTGCACAAATTTATACTTTCACCTTTTTTTTAAGACATGGTCTCACTATGTAGAACTGACTGTCCTGGAACTCATTTTGCAGCTAATGTTGGGCTGTAATTCACTGAGATCCACCTGGCCTTGCCTTCTGCATGCTGGGATTAAAGGCACGTTCCCCACCAGTGGCTCATACATTTTTATGTGCTTAATTAGTGTTACATTTGCTTCCCTAAAGTTGCCACAATAAACACCAAATGTTTCATTGTTGTGAATTTCTGCTGTGGGTCTTCCTCCATCTCCCACTAGATTTTTGAGAACTTTACTCTGATTGGTTCCATTTTTTTTACTTTATTTGCAAACATATACATTCAGTCAATCAGAAATCAGATAGCCCTATAAATTTGGGTTAGGCTAAGTCTAGAGGGGTAAAGTCATTGAATGGTCAGAGAAGGAGGATTCCATACCGTACATCCTGGCCAGAGCCTGGCTTTTGGGCAGGTTCCTGGCTCCTGGCTGAGGGCTGAGCTTCCAGATGCTCTATTAAGAAGAAACAGTGTGATGAAGACTCACAGAGACAGACAAGTCTGAGGATTGCTACTCTGAAGCTTCTGTCTCAAGCTTTGGGACCCAACCACTTCAGACTGTGGGACTCGAACTGTGGACACAGGCTTGGAGCACATTCCTGCCTCTGCCTCTGAGATTCTATCTCTTGGCTGAAGATGAGAAATCATTCCTGAGGCTGGCTCCATTCCTTGAGACCAGCCCAGGGACAGAAGACCAGGAGTGCAGAGATAGGATGCTCCCAGTGTCCCATGGTGGGAGTCCTTCTGCCACCATGGGGTCTCAATGTTTACTTTCTCCTTCAAATGCTTATTCTACTATGTGAATAAAGTTCCCTTGTTGTCCAGTCATTGTCTGCTCATTCCTTCCTTAGGAAGATAAATAGCCACCTTACAGCCTACATAAGACATTGTTATATTTTAAACAAAGAGTTTGGAAGGCATAGCTTTATCAAAACATGTAACTTGGTAGCCCACTCTAAACAATTCTATCATCATCAAAAAAAAATCTGACTGTGCGACAGGACACAGTTGTTGCCTGTATTAATTCAAAGCAGCTACTGTTACACACACAAGATTAAGACAGTAAAAATTCCTTGATGGTTTCAGAGGAGCCCTCAAAACACCACTGGTGGAAATTAATTGCTGAGAGAGAGAGTAAAACTCTTGCTAACTAGGCTGCTGCTAGATTGCCAATGCCCCAGTGGATGGCCCCATCCCCAGTGTCATATGAGTAACACTAAACATATTCCGTAGATAAAATAAGAAACAAAAGGGTGAAAATAAGATTCAGGGTGGAAGTTAGGGTGGGACACACTAGGATAGTTGGAGAGAGGTAGTGGTGGGTTTATGCAATCAAAATGCATGTTAATAATACATTTAAATTCTGGAGACTAAATTAAAATGGTATTTAAAATATCACTGGATACAGCAAAATTGTCTTTTTCATATCTGAAGGTAAACTGTTTAAAGATTACTACAAATTTACCAAATTACCATGTTTGCTTCTTCTGATATGCTCCATTTTTTATCCTAAAGACCTTATCTTCAAATAGTTGGAAAACATTTCTATTTTTTAATTATAATTTTTATTTCTCCTCCTGCAATCTATCTATCTGTTCTCTCCTCCATCTTTTCTTCATAAAACTGATGTTATACCCTGAACCATTCATTCAGCTAGATAGAGGCAGAATTCATATATAAATAAATGAAAGTTTCAAGGATTTCCAGTCTTTTCTGAAAGGCTTAGATTTTCATTATCATCTTAGCATATTAAATATAACTCATGAATTTACTTTGGAATAAAGTTGTATTTCAAAAAAAATATTCTTGACCTTTTTGTCCATTGCTTAAACAGAAAAAATATTCATTTTAAAAGAGAAATTGAAGTCATGTTATATTTTGTATGTGGCCTAATTGAGTTTCACAGTTCTCTCCTTTAAAAAACACATAAAATTGTTGAAATATGTATTATTCACCAGACTCAAATCCATTCATGGTAATCTTAAATACTTTTTTAGACGAGAAATTGTGACCTTTGAAATGGCATGTATGTATAATAGTTGATATGTGTTTCATTTTGTGTGTACGTGTGTGTGCATATGCGCATGTGTGTGTGTTTGTGTGTGTAACTGTTAATAAGTTTTCATGTTTCTCTATAACTACATGTTATAGAGACTTTAGAATAATGAAGATATCCTGACGAGCCATTGTCAAAGCCCTATAAAAGGACTAAGTTCATTGTAGGATATTCCCAAATTCTTTCTTTAGTAATGTCTCTAGATTTTCAGGATCCTATAAAGTTCTTAGGCATTATAAAAAAACAAGGACAATTGAACAAGAAATGACAAGGTCATTATTTCAATTTATGTGGACGATGTTTCCTTTTAGGAGGACAGTGTCTTTACACATTAATTGTTTATTTTATGAAGGTCGAGACAACAAATTTATTTTAACCCATACAATAGATTTCTTAATACCTAATCCCAATTGACTAATCATCTATGTGTATCACTTAATATTAAGAAAGATTCTTAAATGATTTGAAGTACAAGAGTTGAGGGGACACCTATATATTAAAAGAAAGTCTAAATAGCATTACATTGATACATATGTTAAAAAATTTAAACATTTCAAACAGAATCACATTTCTTGCCTAAGTAAGGGTACATGCCTGTAATGGAAGCACCTAGGCCACAGAAGGTGGACAGAGCCAGCCGGATTGTGAATTTGAAGTCAGCTTTCCTGTAGATACAGGTCTTTCTTAAAATAATATCTATAGGAAAATATATTATTTAATAAAATTAAAATTCCTTAGTTACTTTTCTATTGTTTATGAGCAAGGCAACTTCAATGCAGAAAAACGAAGCAGTTAAATGGAATAGGAGAATACAAGTGGTCTGAATGGAGGAAATGATGGGCTCCTTAGGAAGGGGAATAGAAGTAAAACAGAAGAAAGGAGGAGGAAGGTAAAGGAGATTAGAAGTATAGAAGATATACGACAGGGTAAATGGGAACAATGAAGAAGGAGAGAGGTTAAATACAGGAGAACGAGATAGGAAAGTAAAAGCTCAATACAGATATCTGTAAAGCTTCAACAAATACTACTATTAATTGCTTAATTAAAAACAAATAATGTATAGGATTTAGTTTTAACAAATTTTATATAAGTTCTTATGAAAGTATATAGCATTTAGTTTTAGTGAACTTTTCTCATCTGACTTACAGGTCTCTTCTCAAAAAACTAAAAAGCAAAAGATCACGTAGTTAAACTTCCCATAGCAGTCATGTCTTGAATTATATGCCAGGGATGCCAAAAGACTCTCAGTACATACAGCCTATATCAGTTGCACTTCCTTCTCAGAGGTGGAGGCTTGATCTCCATTGCTGAAGAAACTATGCTCTTCCCAGAGACCGCTAAGCTCTAACTGATCTGAATGCAGTTTTTGGCACATTTTCATAACATGAAATCTAGTACTCACACAAGCTTCAAAAGGAAGGAGCCAACCAATAACCTTACCCAGCTAAGATTCTTATGGAACATCAATAGTAGCATGCATACCTTGGTCATAACCCAAAGGTCTCTAATTGAACTTAAAACCTACTCAGTAAGAAGAAAACAACACTTGATATTGCTAATATAACCAGCTTTTCAGTGATAGTGATCCCATAGCTATTGAAAGAGAATCTGAAACCAATAAGTTGCTAAGCCAAAATGATCCCTACCAACCAATAATTTGTAAACATGTGTTCTCATCACCACAGAAAAATGAGATCTTTAATCCTTCTTAATGGAAGTTTTCTTTGCAACAGGTGGGAGACCATTCTGGAAAGTTATAACCGATCTAAATGCAGTGTTGTGGAGCCCAGTTTAACAAATACAGCCACAAATTACTCTTAAATATAGGGGTAAAGTAACAATATGAGAAAGGGGCAAAAACTGGTTGTAAGAACCAGAAGTTCAGGAGGGTTGCTGTGAGATTGGATCTCCTAGTAACATCAGAATCTAATAACCTAAATTCTCACCAACATGGCTGCTCAGACGTTAGCTGAATAAGAAGGCCACCAACAAACAAAGTTCATGGGGAAAAGCCTACAAAGCCTCAAAGTTACACAAATAATGACAGGTTGTCCTCCCAGGGAAAAAGGACACCGATTAGTAGTGATTCAGGGACAAATGGTCAGCCTGGAAAACAAAATACAAGTAACATTATATAAACTAACTGAACATATTAGATTCAGGAGTATATATGCATACACTAAATATGTATATCAATGCAATAATAATTAAACAAAAAGAGGCCATAAATTTGAAGGAGAGTGTGGCATCTCATGTATCCTGGTCTGCTCTCAAAATCCATCAGTAGTTAGAATTACTGTGAACTGATGCTTTCAGGTACCCAATACTATACTCTGTTTATATGATACCGGGGATAGAAAAAAGCTTGAGCTTACAGGAAAGTCAAGCACTCTACCAAGTGACATACATTTGCAGCTCCATGTTTCCATTGTAATCAAATGATTAAGATGAACCTAGTGTTAAGAATACCATAATGAATAAAATGTCAAAATTATAGATAAAAATGAATATTGTATCTTTTAAATTAGCCAATATTCTGTTTTCAATGAAAATATTCCATACTCAGAGAATAGTATATTAGTAAAAACTGAAAATATATCTATATTTTAAAGTATATAAATTTATTCCATTCCCTTTTTCTTATACATTTGTGTAGAATTATGGACCTCAATATTACTGAGCAGCCTAACATACCCACTTACCTCATCCCAAATTTCTGTAATTCCATTGCACAGAAGTTATTTGTCTATTAATATTCAGTAACTCTTTTGGTATGCATATTTTTGTCAAAAAATGTGCATCCAACTTACAAAGCAGATTATCTCCTTAATGAAATGTGAACTTCTCTGTCTACCAGTTGTTGCTGAGGTCAACGCAAAATATTTTCAGTACTTTTCCTTAGATCTTCCATTCCAAGTGCTCATTGCATTCTATCAGCTACAGTTTGACTCAACTGTGGCATCAGTTGGCACATCATAGTTCAATTCATAGATTACAAAAATACACTAAGCTATAATTGGTAAAATTCTTTTAACTATTTTCAGTTTTATAGCACATGAAAGAAATTTATCCATCAGGAAAACAGACATTGGAACCTTGTCTTGCAATGTGGCGCTAAGATTCAGTGCATATACATTTAACAGGATATTCTAAGAGGAGCTCGTGATTCCAAACATGAATAGTAGTTGTTCAATAAAATGACAATTGGCATCAAAGTTTTTAGTGATGGAAGTTCCTCTGTTGCTAGAAAACTAAAGATTGGAATATAAAGTTGCACTCATGAGTTAAAATGCTGTATAAAATGTATTTAAGAAATATCAATTCTGCTGCTGCTTAAAGAAAAATAATAACAAATATGAAAACATTTGGTCATTTTAATCCTTTCAAAGTATGAAACAACAGCATAATATTAATAGAAAATTATGGTAAGTCAAACTTAAAAATGTTAAGAAATAAAATACTTAAAAATATAACTTTTCCTGAAAGGCTCAAGGGCAAGACTTAGGCACAAACCACTATTGTGTTAAATTACACAATCTGTCACGATGTTGCACATGAGTGACTTTAATACATTTTACTCTATTGGCCCACCAAATCTAATTAAGAACCTTATTGCTTAATTTTAAAATGCTATTTTTAATCATTTTATCTTTCTGATAACTTTATTTTTAATAATATTGAATTAATAGGGGGAACTTTACAAGATATAACTTACACAATAATCAATTATTAATAGAAATTTATGCATAAATAATTTGTGTAACAGCACATTTTAAATTTATTTTTAAAGACCATGTTTGTACCTTTACTGCCATAACCATTAAATTAATGGAAAAATATTATTTTACATCTTTTGTCTTTGTGTATATCTACCAAATAAATTTAACTATTAAAATAATTTGATGAAAGTATGAAAAATTGTGTGAGTTTAATTTTTCAATATTATAAGTATATGAATACATGATTAAATTATCAATGGTTGATTTTCTCTTGATAGAATTTACCATGTAGTTGTTAGCTTAGATTGCCATTTTTACTGAGGTATTCCTTGTCTATTTTTGCTGTTTGCTTACAATCTTGTCCGTAAATTCCTCTTACTGACTCTGTTACAGGTGTGTTTTCTGCAGTGGCATGCTTGCAGTAGGGACCACCAAAGCATCTACTTCTCCCAACTCCTGCATAATATGTGTGTGTGTGCATGCATGTGACCTTTGAGTTAACTTTATGTGTGAACATAAGTTAGCTTTAACTCTGTGTGTATATGTGTATGAAATGTAAATTCAACTGTATATATCTATACAAACTTATATCTGTGCATATACTTACTGTTAAAATTTTTTTAAGTAGTCCCAAACCTGATGAGCTCGGTTCATTGAATATTATTCCAGACTGAAAAAAAAAATGCAGTAAGTTTCTCTAATGTAATTTGACAGTTGAGCTTTGCCAGTTTAAAAGGACAACTTCATCCAACAAATTTCAATATAACTCCTTACCATGTTTTAAATCAAAGGTGTTTTAAGAAACAGAAGTTTAAACCAAAATGTGTTTTAAGATACACAAATGCAAGTTATGAAGATGTGTACCTACAACTTATTAAGGTGTGAACCTGCGAGTTATAAAGGTGTGAGGACAAATGCAATATCCCAAACTTCTCTTTCATATTACCATTCATTATCAATAAATTGCTGATGAAGCTATTAATATAACTCTGGCAATGTACTACTAATAACACCACTGAAAAATCAAGATTTTATATTCACTTTGTTCATTTTCTAAAGATACTTTTCATTGTCCAAAAACATTTGCCAGTCATTCTGGCATAAATATAATGCTGTTTATGCAATTCAGGTGTCTAAAGCTTATGTTTTCACAAACTCAAAGATTTTTTGTGAGTTCCAGGGAGCTGAATGAAGGACTCACCTTAAACATTTCAGATACAACTTTTCTCAATTACTTGGTCTTGATATCCTCCTCCTTAATCACCAGACATAAAGAAAACCTTTTTTCTTTCTAAACTTAACTTTATCCTCTGCTTGGCCAACACCTTGTCAGGTCCAATAGACACCAGGCAACTTAACACCACAAATCCTGGACAGGAGAAAGCAGTCAGCTACCCCAGGATGTGACCAGCACCAAACTTCCTCAGACTTCCCAAGACTTTGATGCCCACAAATAAGCAACAAGCCATCTTGGGAATCTGATGCTCTCATCCTCTTGACCTGCCAAGGCAAACTCCTCACTTTATTATTATAAGAAAAAGGCAGGCATGTTGTGAAAATACATCTGCTGGGCTCTCACCTGAGTACCCTGTCCCTTTAAGAGGCATTCCGTGCCCACTCTCAATCTCCTCTTTCCCCCTAAAGCAAAGGGATCTTAATCCTCTCTTGCTCACTTTCTCTCTGTCCTTGCATCTTCTGAAGAGGCGGCTTCTGAATCTTTCGTTCCCTTTCTTCCTCTTTTATTCCCTCCTGTCCTCCCCTTCTTTGCTATGCCATTCCCAATATCCACTAAATAAACTCTATGCCCAAGCTCTCTCTGCATGGCATATCTCTCTGTCTCCTACCCAACAGGGGACGCACTGTGGCCTCAGATCACCAGTCACCACCCCTCATGTGAAAGATCTTGGGTTTCCCACATCATGCATGATAGCATGTTATCTTTCAAATGAAGATTTTTGTCTGAAATTTTATGACCAGTGAACATAATCAATGTAAAAAGACAATTTAAAGATCTTTATAATTTTGCTTAATATTACATCTTTATGTCATTAGCTTTCTGTGAAAGACCTTTATTATTTTTTTGTTGCTCAACATGTATACAAGTAACAGCTCTGTAGGAGGCTGTCATTTTTCTTCAGAGATTTAACCTATTTAACAGTAATTCACTGTTAAAACAGTGAAACAATTTGGTGAATCTAATTGAGAAGTCTTATTATATTAGAAAAATATTGATAGAAATGCCAGTTTTCAAAAGATTTAAATTTCATATTAATAAATTATGATATTGGAAGGCTTCTCCTAATTCAGAAACATTAACATTTCTGCCTTCAAACATCATTTGTTTTCAAAGTTGTAAACAGATATGAGCCATGTAAGAAGATCTAAGCCAGAAGAAGCTGGGAATTAAGCTGAAGAGAGATCCACAGGCACTGCATATGTAGAGCAATGACAAAGCCTGCTAAAAGGTCAGAGGAATGCTTAAAAGAGAGCACAAACTTCACTGGGAACCAGGAATGATGTTAAGCTGCTTTACTGTGGACACAGGGGAACAGTGCTATTTATTCTCAGAGGATGGCAAAAGAGGTCTGAGGATGCCCAGAGGTGGAACTGTTTCAGAATTCCAAGTACAGATATACAGTCAAAAATATGGGTTCGATCTCAGGAGAAGAGATTCACAGGACAAATAAGAACTAAATTCATAGAGAAGATGGGGGAGAGGGGGGAAGGGACCAAGGAGGGGATTGGTACGCAAAATAAAAAAGGATTGTTTACAAAAGAAAAAAGTGATACTAGAAATAAAGGAAAGGTAAACATTAATATCAAGTAGTTAAATCTGAGACAGTTAGAGCTGAATTTTGCTAATGCTTTCTTCTAATTTTTCTTCTAATTTTTATCTACTTTATGTGGATGCGAATATTTCTACATGTGTTTATATGCATCATATGAGTGTGAGCCACTGAGCGGGTGCTTCACTCTAAACCCCAGGTCTGTTTCTAGAGGCCTGAAGGTTGTTAACCACAAAAGCATTTCCCCAGGCCCCTCTAGTAACAATTTTCAAAGGGAAAGACAATCAATGAAATCAATGAACATAAGCAAGTTAACAGAGATAGAGATTGCCTTCCTATCACTGAGAAATCTCTGAAGGGCCAGGCAGATGTTGTAGCACATAAAGACACTTGTCTGACAACATAAGCTCTATCCACTAGATTCACATTGTAGAAGAGTACAATCCTTCACCTATTATCTGAAATAAGTGCACATGTACCCCCAAAACAAACTCACAGGGCCAAAAATGTTATGAGTTTTCTTTTGAGCTTTCAAATTTTAACATACATTTATTTATTTATTTATTTATTTATTTATTTATTTATTTATACATTCATCTATTTGTTATTTATTGATTGAACTTTGTTCCTTTGAGTACTACGTTCTCAAGTTTTTTGATTCAACTGATATATACTCTATTACCATTCAGATATTTATTAAAATGATACACATTTATTTTCTTTCAATTATAGAAACAAATAGTTGGATGATATATTTTTAGACTTTTTTGCTCTTCTCTATTGTAGAGATTGTGGACTGTCTCCCATAAGTTCCTAGTATTCTGTACTCTTGCTTAAATATTAGATAACTTTCCTGAAAATTAGAGTTAGTTTAAACCTGTAATGTATTTTGTGCTAAGACTGTCATAAAGTCAGAGACTAATGCTCACTGAATACATCCAAACACTAGTTGCCTACTGCATCCATTTCTTACTCTCCTGCTCGTTGTATAACCCTTCTGTTTTTCCTGAATTATTGTAGGAGGTACACTGAGTCTTCCCATTTGAAGTTAGAGTGTATGTATGAAAGTAATCAGTACAATTTCACTGTGATATCATGTTTGTGTCTTTGGGAGATTTTATCCATTCATAAACCATAGATTTTCCCATAGTTTCTAACTTTTTATTTTCTTTGTGTGTTAATGATTATAGATGGTTTAAAAAAGTAGCCATATAATATTAGTTGTCATAAACACACAGAGAGAGAGAGAGAGAGAGAGAGAGTTATATAAACATATATACATTAATACTACTTTAGTGCTATGGGAATATGTAGAAACATTTGGAATACTAATAAATGAAAAATTATAATTTGTGTCTCCCACTGTGTTATGTATCAAAAGATTGATGAAATTCTTTATCACAATCAGTAACTGTTTAGCTTTTTGAAAAAAAATAACTCCCACAAGAGTTTAGAATTATGAAAATGTTACAAAATCCATGGAACATAAACTGTTTCTGATTTTGCTCAATATTTATTATATCTTGATCCAAATAATATTTACTTTGTATGTCACTAATGAACAAGTTGATATGATTTTAGTAGATTCTGGCACTTTGTAGACTTACATTGGGAAAGGTTATGTTATTGGCATTAGACAGCTAGTGAATGAGGTGATTATTTCCATCAAAGTGTATGTACCTGGAAAAAAGATGAGAAAATTGGAACTATAGCTATAGACACTTTTCACACTAGTATGCAAATGTTAAATTTGAACAGCTGGTAGAATGATACCATTACCATGCCAAGCATTTAATAGGCAGGATGCCATGTAAACACCTTCCTAAATGTGGGTAAGAAATCGCCTTAAATCATATGCTTCAATCATCCTTCATAAACCAGAACTCATTGTTTGTTTTAGATTCTGTTTAGTCCAGAAGGTAAATTCACTTATATACTTAATCAAGCAAAAGTTCTCTAGTCATTTCAAATATCAAAGTATTATAAAGGTAGTTAGAAATAAAATACTGCAGCATAATTTCATAATAAAATATCAAATTGAAGTTTTTACCTCAAAATACATTAGTAGAATTAAAATATAACATGAAAAAGAGGTTATAAACTAAATGATGGATGATTTATTTATTTATTTACTAATTTATAGAGTTTATATTAGAGATTTAAAATGTTATCTCCTAGAACGCATCTAGTACTACATCATAAGTAAATATTATCTTTGGGTTTTCATGTCAAGAGACAGATCAATTATTTAAATACATGGTTGGGGCCATGAAAGCATAAAAAGGCATTCATAGTTGCCAATATTTTGAATTGGGTTTTTTATAAGCTAAATTGTATACTATTTTTGATACAAAATAGAAAATCAAATTTTAAAAGTATATATTTAATAGGTTTATTTAATTTATATTGAGCATATCATCCATCACATAAATAATGATTCCAAACAAAATATGAGCATCCCTCTAATTTTGCAGAAAATTAATAAAATTTTATTTGATTTTTCTTTCTCTGCTTACCATTCTTTTTCCTTGTTTCCTTGCCGCCTCCAATTCATCTCTGCTTTGTTCTACTACTTGACTGATCCATGATGCCTAATAAGATTATAAGGAAGTTAGTATGCTATTTGATAGAAATATGGCTTACTTTTCCCTCTCCAAAAAGGCATGGTTAAGAAATCCAACTCAAATAATTATAATGCTATTATACCAGCAATCAGTTTTTGCTTTTTTGATGTTAGATATAAGTCAGATTACATAATCTTTTTATATTGCTATTAGTTCATGAGTGATATGACTTATAATGACTTGCTACAAAATAGTTCATAAATCTATGCATTGATGATTACTTATCAGTTGATATCTGTTAGATCAAAGAACACTTATTAATACCAGAGAATAAAACTATAGATTAAAATGTAAAAACTTTAAAAGTCACATTGAGTAGATTGTACAGCAAAAATAAATAAGAAAATAGCTTTACAAAATCTGTTTCACTACTAAATTGCTTGGAAGCTACCTGTGGAGATGGAGCCTTTATAGTTCCACCCCATCTCTCCTTGTCTGTGAGCATACTGAGACATAAAATAATGCTTGGAGTTTTTTAATTCTGAATATTTGTATCGCTTGCAAGTCAACTTAATAATTAAAGAAATATACATTTCCACAACAGAAAGAAGTATCTTGCCTTGTAAACATTTCAAATTGATATCACTAAATCAGGCTGTTAAAAATAGTTCAATATGTAGTGTAGTAGAGACTGCATACATGTGCTAGCTGGGTATCTCTCAGTTTATTCCTATTAAATTTAGCAGTCATTCCAAGTTTTAAGAAGACAAAGAACAGATACTATTGATAAGCAACTAGAATATCCCTGCCTTTTAGGGAAAAGGTGTCAGAGACAAGCTTTGACAAGAATATCACTTACCAAAGTGGGGCATGGGGATTAGAAAACAAAGTTAAGGGAATGAAGATGCAAGTGAAAAGAATAAAACAGAATCATAGGAGAGTACTAGGAAGGAGTTCCACTGAATACTGATATCACCTGCATTTAATTTTCCAAACACTATTCTACTGAGATACAACAGTGTGGAGAAGACAGAAGACTGTTTATCATGATAAAAAGGACAACTAGAACATTTACTTGCTTCAGTGCTTTAAGACATGGGGAGAGCTTGGGGGGTTGGGATGGTTGGGATAGAGGAAGGATGGTTATGTGAGCAGGGAAGTAGATATCTTAATTAAGGGACCCATATTAGGGTTGAAAAGAGACTTGACTCTAGAGGGGATGCCAGGTGTCCAAGGAGATGGCCCCAGCTTGTT
>LOEQ01002528.1:313680-339270 GCA_001685075.1 Bramus lutescens
TGCCTTTCAGGTTGTTGGAGGAATTCTTGCATTGGCACCTGCCCATCTCTTCCTACAAATGGAGCCAGGAGAGTCTTGGTGTCTTGGTCCAATCTTTGCTGTGATTGACTCTCTGGGTGAATCTACTCAGTACAGGAGCAGAAACTGTTCCTGTCTGGATGGAACTCCTCAGCATAGGAACAGTGACTCCTGGTAGTCCAAGGACACCTCAGACAAAAGGATGAACATGGGTGGAGGGAAGAGTTAAGTGGAACACAGAAGCCCCTGCAGCAGAAGCTGAAGGTGCCCTGCACTCCCTTGTGGGGACCTTCTGGCCTGCCTGGCCGGCAGACACTCACCCCTCCAGGTGGATAGCCTTAGGGCAGGAGCAGGAACTGTTCCTGGGCTAAGGACCTTCCAGACAATAGGACAGGCTTGGGGGAGGCAGGATCCTGTGCAACAAAGAAGCCCCTGCAGCAGTTTATAACCATCAGCAAATGAAAATTTTATTTCCTCCAAGAGAATCTCACTGGGGAAACAACAGAAAATAAATTCACAGGCATTCTTGAAGGTTCTTTTATTCATAATGACTTGACAGCACTTTTTGCTTTAATCCCATCTTTATTTTCATTTTATTTACATATTTTCTCTCTTTACACTTCAGACCCACGGTGTTTTGTGAGATTTCCAAGGGTGCAAATGAGTGGGCTTCTGTATCTCTATCTGTTTCTTATTTCTTTCCTTGGTTGCTTTTCTGCTTGCAAGATTTCACTGTGTTAGCTTTTGGACTATCATATGATATTATAAATTATGTTATGTTATATTACTTTATATTATAATATTATCCCTGAGAATCTAGTTGGTGTTCTAATGTGAGACAGAGAGCTTGTAGACTAAGATGAGAGGGAATGTGGAGAGGAACTTGAAGTAGGAGACGTGAGGGAGGGGAAACCATAGTCAGGATTTATTATATTTTTTTAAAAAGCTATTTTCTCTAAACCAGAGTAATAAAACAGCCAGGAAGGAGAACTCCAAGGAGATTGATAGTTTCCAAAAGAACAGATAGATGAATTATGAACCTTAAGAAAGAAAATGGGAGAAAGATCAGGAAGGAATGGGAGGAATTTCTATCTAGAAATTGCATAAAGTATAATTTTAGCAAAGGTGTTTTTGTAAATATATTAAAATGGTAATTCAAATGATATATCCTGACATTTTCAGAATATTGTTCTTTTTCTTTTCCTTCCCCCTATAATTTAATGCTGTAAACATGTCACTAATAACATTTGAAGAGAAGATGAGTCTTGGTTTTATATTTAGTGTAAGGATAAAACAGGACAACTGGATAAGAATATCATTTTCTGTTATAATTCAACCATGGCAAGAAAGATATGAATTAGGCTTTTCTTTTTCTTCTTCTTTTTAACAAAATAAAGTGTAATAAGGTTTAAAAAAATTAGTCCCATCAAAGTTCCTCAGAAGTGGACCCTGATGCCTGTGTTGGCAATGAAGTAAAACATATTTGTGATGAAACAATGTGGTTTTCATTTTTATAAATGGGAGGAAGAATGGAGGAGTCAGAAAGAAGCCAGGAGTGGCTGGAGACAGATGCTGGGAAATTTACCTGGTAACCCACAGCCATGTGGCACTATACAGATTAATATAAATGTGTTCAATTAATACAAAGTTAGCCAATAAGAAGCTAGAGCTAATGGGTCAAGCAGTGATTTAATTAGTATAGTTTCTGTGTGATTATTTCTGGTCTAAGTTAGCCAGGCAGCCAGGAACTGTCAAATGATCTCCCTCCACCAACTCATGGCTTAAGTGAGAACTTTAAGACTATTACAAGAATCCACTGAAATAAATAACCAGAAAAAAAAACATTTTAATAAAGGTTATTGTCAGGTGGTATTACTTCTAAACATTAATATGTGCATAATAGTTTCATAGAGCTGGGTGGTGATGGCACGCGCCTTTAATCCCAGCACTCAGGAGGCATAGGCAGGCAGATATCTGTGAGCTCAAGACCAATGTGGGCTACAAGAGATATTTCCAGAACAGTGGAATCCTGTCTTGACAAGCCANAAAAAAAACGGTTTCCAAGTGAAATGAGAATGAGTTTTTCCCATTTCCATAAATATACTTTCTTTTATGAGTATGTAACTAAAGAAAATGCAAAACTCTTAATTCACAACAAGATTTATTTTTTTTTACTTTCATAAGAAATTTATAACAAAGATATTCTATAGGTGCATACATTGAAATATCAAAAACAGAAAAAGAAGCATGTTGAATATTATTCAAGGAAGAAAGATGAAAATCTGTAAAGGAATAGGATATTTAACCTGCATTATTTAGAAATTCTATACTATAAACCTCATTAAAATTTTCCTATTCCAAATTTACCATGTTGACATTTTAACTTTATTTCCCTAGGTTCTATGGATGAATCAAACTTCTGCTTAGATTTATTACAAATTTCAAGATTTTATTTTAATTTGGTTGGTGTTTACTCATTTCCAAACTTGAGGATATTTGCTTGATTAATTAATTTTATCCATGTTTTATAAAAGAAATTTTATCAAAGCACATCCTAACAAAAAGTAACTAATAAAGAATACATATGATATGTTGAAAAGTATTTCTAAATTAAATGTACTGTATAGTGAGATGTTTATGTTTTAATTAATTTCAATTTTGTATTCATTAGTAGATTTTCTCCAGACTTGATGAATTCAATAGAAGATCCTAATTATATTTATTTAAAATCATTTCACTTAGAACTTAATTACAATAGACAAATTTCAAGCCAAAAAGGTTTTACAGTTTTGCCACTTAATCAGCTGGAAATACAGAAGGTCTCTGAGGCACAGAATCCTAGATACGAAAATAACTATTGTTTATGGGACTGAAATTAAAATAATGCATACAAAGCACTAATGAGTTTCCTTAGACATATGCTGTTTATTTGCCATGAATTTTTTAGAAAATATAATATGAAGATGAACAAATTTTTTAAATGCATGTTAAACATTTAGGAAAAGATAGAGCTGCTGATATTTTAATAGTGTTAAGGGAACATAATTTTATTGAGAAAAACAGATATTAGGGATTGATAGTAGTTACCATTGGTCACACAGTCATCAGTGGTTCCTAACAAGTCAGTTTTTTTATAATCTTGAAATATGGAGCGAACCAAGAAAAGATGGCAAATGCACCTATTAAGAGCACACAAATACACACAGATGCATGCACGCACACACACACACACACACACACACCTGATTGCTGGCCCCTTTTATTCTTCTTTTCCTTAGCACTACTCCCTTTCTGATCACTCTTCCAAAATGATCCCTGGACCTTTATAGAAGAAAAGGTAAAATATGCAACCCGTTGCCCAGTTACTTGGTGTTACAATGGTGCAGGACAATTCTGTATTCTGTCAATTGTGTTTTAAATAAACACTGATTGGCCAGTAGCCAGGCAGGAAGTATAGGCAGGACAACCAGACAGGAAGTAGAGTTGGAGCAATGGGAACAGGAGTGTTCTGGGAAGAAGGAAGCTCTTCCTGGAGTCCTGTCCAGACACTGAAGAAGCAGGATATGACCTGCCACAAGAAAAAGGTACCAAGCCATGTGGCTAACATAAATAAGAAAAAACGGTTAATATATGTTACAAGAGTTGATAAGAAGCCTGAGCTAATGGGGCAATCAGTTTATAATTTATGGAGACCTCTGTGTGATTTTCTTTGGGGCTTACCGGCTGCGGGAATGGGGCAGGACGGAAACCCCAACAAGCAGGCCCTCATGTTACAAGTCAAGAGCCTTTAAGATACTGGCCCACTGTGGGCATGGTCAAATGTACTATATATACAGATATAAAATCATGTGCAGGTCCTTTGGCTGATGGATTTGGTTCCTGTTCCCAGTTCACACAGAGAATTGTTGATCTGTGAATCTACCCCTAAATGAAGAAAACTTTATTACACCCATTCTGGGCTACTGTGGGACTATTTTATTATAATAAACAACAAATTATTCTCTGAAATTTGTCCATTTGTGAGTCTCAGCATAGTTGCTGTCTACTTAAAGTAGAAGCTTCTGTTATGCAGAAGGAGAGATGCACAAATCTGAGGTGTAATTATAAGTCAGCAGATTTGGTTTATTTTGTTTGTTTTGGTTTATTATGTTTATTTTCCGCCTCACCTTAAGGTGTCAGGTGATGAGGGATTCCCTTCTGAATGCTATGAATATGTTTTATAACCATTGGATAATAATAAAAATGTTGCTTTTGCCTATGGCAGGGTAGAATATGGCAAGGTGGTAAATCCAAGTAGAGAAAGAGGAAGAAGGAAAGTAGAGTCAGGCAGATCCTGTTTTTAAGCACTTTGAGTAATACCTTTGAAATTTCGACATCCTCCTAACACTAAGAGGTGCCATAAACTAGGATGTGTATGAAAATGAACCAACTGCACATTAAAACTACTTTATCTAATTAAAAAAGTCACATTTTCCAAAATGGGTAAGTTATCTTGGTTCTTTGGAGGTAAATTAAATTTCCGTTGCCCGTAACAGTTTAGGAAAAAATGTACATCTCATTTATCTTCATAAAGACTAAATAGTTTTACTGCAGTGGTTATGTCTATTTTTGTAAAGCAAATTAAACAATTTTATGTTTTAGAATGGTACTCCTGTTTTCATAAAATATCTTTAAAGCAATTTTACAATTAGTCCTGTGGAATTTGATCAAATTTGAATGATGTCCACTTTAGCTCAGCTCTAAAGTAATTCTTTGGCTTGTAATAGCTGTTTCTAGACAGTTTAAGTTGTAATAAAATGCTTGATATAGTAAAAATAAGACTGTCATGAAAATAAGAAGACAGTTAACATCTATAGAAAATTTATATGAACAAGCAATTTTAGGATTTTTCTACTTTCTTGTTGCCTTTAATGAGAACAATTTACATTAAACATTTTTGACTCCTAAAATAATACTCTTGTTTGTTATCACAGTGGGTAAATATGCTAGAGCACTTATGTGAATCATGCTTGATACAGTTCTGTATGTCTTTAACGTTCTAATTTTCATTTCGTATGATATTCAGAGATTTTGGTGGTTCTATGATTTATTATAAAACAGTTTATTAATTCTTTGAACACTTCCCACATACATGTTTAGCTTTTCCCATATACACGTACAAGTTTTTCATCATATACATTCTCCACATCTCCCCTGCTTCCTCCTAGGCCTGTTCCTCTAACTTCATGAGGCTATACTGTGCTGCTGTCCAGGGGTGCTAGGACATACGCTGGAACGTGTTCATATTATTTTTGTTTTATTTTTAACCATATTGGTTACATTTTTTAAAAAGTTGATTAAGTCACTCTGAGGTATATTCAATTATTTCTGGAATCTGTATTTCATTTATTTTTTGCATACATAAAATTGAAATTCATGTACATTTATATGGTATTAATAATTATAGAAATTGAGTCAAAGTAGGTCACAATTAAAGGTAAATTGTATAAAGCAAATAGGTTAGAACCTGATGTAAGATTATTGTGACTGATATTCAGACAGAGCTTTTATTTATGGCACGAAAAGTACATTCTATAGAAATAAATTTGATAAATTAGACTACATAAATATTTTTACTGTCAAAAGCACTGTAGCAGGATGAAAATATAAGCCACAGAATAGTTATGAGACACACAGAAAGCACACTGATGCATTTGGAGCTAGATCACACAGTAGTTTGCATTATGTATGTACAGGTTCATGTGGTTTTCTATAAGTAGAACTTTGAACTAAATAGATATCCTAGAATGTTTTAGACTGGAGGGTCTCAACCTTGAGTCATGATGCCTTTGGGAGTGGAATGTCCCTTCAAAGGGTTCGCCTAAACCATCGGAAAACATATATATTGGCATTACAATTTTAGTAGCAGAAAAATTGCAGTTATGAAGTAGCGATGAAAGCAATTTGATAGTTAGGGGTCACCACAGCATTAGGAACAGTATTAAAGGGTCACAGCATTAGGAAGGCTGAGACACACTGCTTTTGCTCATCTGTCCCCAATTATTTTCAAAACAGACTGAAAGGCTAACAGGAGAGGTGATGTCAGGGCAGAGTGAGAAGAGGTGCTTTAAATGTGAACTGTCTCTCATATGCTCACCTGTTTGAGTAATTGTTTTCTCGATGTTCAAGAAGGATGTGGAACCTTAAAGAGACAGACCATCAAGGAAGGAAGAGGCATTCCTTGAGATTATCTTAGCTTAGTCCTATTTCTTCTTAGTCCTTGCCTAGCCTAGTTAACTGTTGATGTGATGCATGTGCATAGTTGAATCACCCTGCTCCTGCAACCAGACCCTCTTTGAAGTGGTAGATTCTACACCACCCCCCGGGGGGGGGGCTGTTAGCCCAATTAATTCTTTCCTTAAATGTATTCCTGTGAGGTGTTTGCTTGCAGTTCTGAAAAAAAAAAATTCCACTAAAAGAGAAACGTAGAAGACAAACTGGAGATAGAAATTCTCTGCTTTGATTGGCTTAAGTTCCAGAATCTACTCTTGACAGATGAGACTCATCCCAGTTCTCCTATATTTCTCTCAGTCTTAGATTCTGTTTGTGCAGCAGTGACTAACTAATCTCCTTAGTCTCTAAGAATGAGTCTACCATATTTGTAGTGACATTTTTAAAACAAGTAATGCTTGCCTGAAGATAAAACTGCAGACCTAATCCACTAGAGACCAGGCAGTGATGGCTCACACCTTTATTCCCTGTATTTGCGAGTCTCACACCTTTAATCCGAGCACTGGAGAGGTGGCTCGAGGAAGAGATATGGCTGGGTAGAGAGAGGTTGTAAGGCTGGTGGGGACAAGAGCTCACTGCAGACTACAGAAAAGTCTTGAGTCAGAAGATGTCATCTGAGGACATCTGGCTGTCTGAGGGCAGGATCACCTTGTTGTTCTGAGGATTTGGTTGAGTGAAAAAGTCTCTGTAGTGGCTGGCTGCAATGCTTCTCTAATATCTCAGCTTTCAGCCCTTAATATCTAACTCTGTTTTTTTTTAAATTAAGAACAATTAGAATTTGTGTTATACAAGATTCCTACAATATTCTCCAACATGATGACAATGGGCTTGAGAAAGGATGTCACTGAAGTGAAGTGAAAAGCTCTCAGCAGGAAGATGCAGGTATCTCTGAAAATATTTCTTAAAGGAAGTGGGGTGGGAACTATTTTTAACAGGAAACAGCAACATCTCTATATCCTCTGACTTGTGGAAGAAGAGGACATGAAACACCAGATTTCTCTGAACTCTGCCCAGGTACCTAAAATATTGTTATTCAGGCTTCGTCTTTATATTTTCTAAACAAACTCTATTAATATTAAAATTATATGAATCTGAGTTCTTTCCTCACGAAAATGAGTAAAACTTTTGAAGTTCAATCCTGGTGCTATGGAACAACTTGATTTTCTGATACTCCTTTCAATGGTACATGATGTTTCTATTTTGTTTTGATGAAATCATTCATTGTGAAACTGTATCCATAAATGATCAAAATTGAGTTGTGAATTCAAATTAAGCTGAGATCTGGTCATTAGAAGTAAAACAGCCAGAGGGAAATGAATGGTACTAAGGATTGATTGTCTTCCAGGCACAACACAATTGATGCACATAGGAACGCAGAGACTTTGACAGTATTTACAGGACCTGCAAAGATCCAGACCCAATAGGATTCCTTTGGACTTCACTGAAGAAAAGAGATTTTTGCTTTGCAAGTTGATTACAATTTGAGATTGCTTCTTTATTGGGAATGGGAACCTGTATCCAATTCACTTCTCAGCACTGCAATACTATCTATCTAGAACCTATGCTTGTATTGTTCATGCTGTTTCAGTTCCTGTGAATTAATATGTGCATCTCTTCTGTCTTGTGTTAGAGAGCACATTTAGAAGACAACACCATGGAAATTCTCTTTTTCTGGTGTCTCTTTTTCCTTAAATTTATTGTCTTCAATTTATCCCAACTGTCTCTGTTGCTCCAACTCATCTATTTCTTTGATCTCTGCATAAGCATGACACAATGTTTGAATACAAATTCTAATAGAAAAGACATGGATGTACACTCATAGTTTGATTCTGACTTAGTATGAAAAAAAACAGGATCTTCTCTTTCACATAAAAAACCAATTGCTTGTATTATAATTAGAAGACTTTCTTGCCATTCTGACATGTGCAGGATGGTATTTCAAAGTTATTTGGATTAGCATTTCCCTGATGACTAAAGATACTGAGCATTCCTTTAAATATCTTTTGGACATTTGACATTCTTTTGTTGAGAATTCTCTGTTTAGATCTATACCACATTTTTAAATTGGTATATTTGGTATTTTGATGTCTATTTTCTTGAGTTCTTTATATAATTTGCAGATTGGCCCTCAGTCAGATGTGGGTTTGGAGATCTTTAAACAAAACAGTCTTTAGGCTATCATTTTGTCTTGTTCACCATGTCCTTTTTCTTATAGAGCTTTTCAGTTTCAGAAGGTTATATTTTGATTGTTGCCCTCAGTGTCTGTGATAACAGCTTATCCTCTAGAGGATGTGGAGTGAAAAGAACATTCCTCTACTATTGTGGGAGTGCAAACTTGTACAACCACTTCGGAAATGTATGGAACAGTATGGCAGGTTCTTTTAAAATTGAGAGTGAATCTACCTCAAGACCCAGTGATAACTCTTGGGCATATATGCAAAGAATGCCTGATCATACCTCAAGGATAATACCACACTTGCTCAAAAACTAAGAAAAAAATGGAAAATGACTAGATGTTCCTCTACCAAAGAACGGATGAAGAAAATTAATACAGTGAAATATTTCACAGCTATAGAAAAATAATGAAATCATGAGATTTGCAGGCAAATGGGCAGAACTAGAAAAAAATCCTTCTGAATGAGGTAACCCAGACTCAGAAAGACAAGCATGGTATGTACTCATCTATAAGTGGTTATTAGCTACAAAGCAAAAGACAACCAGACTGTAATCAGCAACAAGAGAGAAGCTAGGTTATGAGAAGAACTTTAAAAGGGACACGTGAATCATCGTGGGAAGGGGAAGTAGATTCGATTTTCTGGGTAAACTGGATACAGGACACAGTAGTGGGGGGAGGATGCAGGATGAGAACATGCGGGAACAGAATAGTCTGGTTGGGAGAGGCATGGAGTAGGAGGGCTATGAAAACATATCTTGATAGAGCGAGGCATGATGGGGTTAGGGAGAAACTGGTGCTAGGTAAATTCCCAGGAATCCACAGAATGATTACAGATAAGATTCCGAGCAAACATGGAGAGTGTACCTGCACTGGCCTTCTCCTATAATCAAGTTGGTAAATACCCTAACTGTCATTATTATCATCATAGAAGTGATTAATGGAACCAGTTGCAGAGATCCACAGACAAGCACCAGGCTAAGCTTAGGTAATCCAGTCAAAGAGAAGGAAGAGGGATTATGTGAGCAAGGGAAGGGGTGGTGAAGGGGAAATCTACAAAGACAGCTGAACCAAGCTTTGGGGAACATAAGAGTTCTAGACCAACAACTGTGGAGCCTGTATGGGACCAAATTCACCCTACTTATATGGGAGACAGTTCTGTAGCTTGGTCTATCTGAGGGATACCTGGCAGGCTGACCAGAATCTATCCCTGGTGCATCAGTAAGCTTTTTTTGGAGAACATTCTATATAGTGGGATGCCATACTCAGCCTTGAAACAGGCATGAGGGGCTTGGTCCTGACTATATTTGATGTGGTATGGTTTGTTGACTCCCCATTTTGTACCTATTATGTTGTTGGTGGCTGCTTATTCATTCCTGACAGACCAGAATCAAAATAACCACAAAGAAAATGTGTTAATTAAATCACTGCTTGGCCTATTAGCTCTGGCTTCCAACTTGCTAGATCTTACATTTTAAACTAACCTATTTCCATTATTTTATATTGTACCATGAGGCGCTTGGTTTACTGGAAAAGTTTCAGGGCATCTGTCTTCTGTGGAAGATACATGATGTCCCACTGACTCTGATTTGTTTCTTCCAACATTCAGTTTACGTTTCCTGCCTAGCTCTATGGTGCCCTATCACAGGTTAAAGCAGCTTCTTTTTTTATTAACCAATAAAAGCAATGTATAGACAGAAGGACTTCCCACATCATCTTTCCTTTTCTGTCTAAATAAAAAGAAAGGTTTTAACTTTAACACAGTAAAATTACATATAACAAAACAGGTATCAAGCAAGAATTACAGTTATAATATTTATATTTATATTTAAATATGTATTTTATCTTTTTATCATAACAAAGGAAAACTATAACGATCTATTCTTCAATTCCATCAAAGACCCCAGAAGGATATAATATTACCTAAGTAATCAGGAAGTGCATTGTANACATATAACAAAACAGGTATCAAGCAAGAATTACAGTTATAATATTTATATTTATATTTAAATATGTATTTTATCTTTTTATCATAACAAAGGAAAACTATAACGATCTATTCTTCAATTCCATCAAAGACCCCAGAAGGATATAATATTACCTAAGTAATCAGGAAGTGCATTGTAGGAAATTTCCAAAACTATAGAATTGACAAAGACCTCTTTCTGCCTGGACAGCCATCCAAAGTTGTTCTGAAACATTGGGGGACCCATCTCCAGCCTATAGGCCCATAGTATCCAACAGACATTTCCATGAATTAGGAAATTTCAGACAGTTCTGCCTGTGTTGGGAGTTTGTAAGTTACTTTCTTCTGTATCCTGAAGTCAATCTCATTAACACACATCTTCCAATAAGGCTTCTCCTCCTGAAACTTTCCAAAGAGTTCTACTAACTGAGGAAGCAATCAGAATATGAGTTTATGGAGGTCACTCTCATTCAAAGCATCACATTCCAGTTCCTGGTTCTCATAGGCATCTAGCTACATAGTAATGTGAAAAGTAGAACTCCAGCTTCTAAAATTCCCACAGCCTTTCAGTTTAAATACATTCAACAATATGAATAATCTAATTGTGTCTCTATTTAAATACAAAACAAAAGCATATTCCATACTTCCAAAATACAAGGGCCCAAAGCACACATTAATATTCTAAGTGGGAGTAAAGTGAGTTTATTAAGGTCATACTGGACCAAAGCAAGAAAAATCATAGCATGACAAACACCAAACACTACAGCTCTATATCTGCTATTCAAGGGCTTACTTAACCCTACCCTTTCAGCTCTGGATGACCACAACATGATTTTCTCTTTTAGGCTGTGTTCCAAAACGCATTAGCATTTCTCCTTGACAAGTACTCCATGTCCCTGGGATCTCCAGCACTTGGAGCATGCAGTGTAATTCAGACCTCCCTTTCATAGCTTCAAGCAATGGCCTCTCCAGCCCTTTATGTAAAAATTCCCATGCCAGGTTCCTGTTCTCAGCAGGTTTCCTTTACCATGCGGAACATTCCATCATCGCTTCCCTGTATCAATCTTGACTGAATCCAGAATCATGTACTTGAAACTGCCAAGTTTTCTGTTTTAAGGGAAAGGAACATGATCCCCCTCTTTAATTACATTTGCATAAGATTTCCATTGTTCATGGCTTTCTTTGTTTATTAAGATTTCCTTTAACTGATTGTCAGAAATTGGAAGCATTGCTGGGTATGGTCTTGCCCTGAGAAGATCATCATTTCTTTATTCTATTTAGCATCAGCCCTTTCTTTATACTTCGCAATTTCTTGACCGCAAGATTTGGCTCCACTACTACATTTCCTGTTGTTCCCCTTCTGAAACAGTATTTTCCATATTTGTCTTTGCCTCTTTCTCTCCTTTTCATTATATATCTGCATAAGTCTGATCTTCATTAATTACATGATACAGACAACATAAGCTTGTCTTGAAAAGTGCATTGCCAGAAACATTAACCCCAAATTATTCAGCATAGCACCATGTAGATTTTTCAGAGAAGAGCTAAAAGAAGCCACATTCTTTGCCAAAATACCAGGAAAATGTTTTGTACATATGTGACTAATCTTCTTCCCCTCTAAGACCTCTTGAATATAGCCCCAAAGTTGACTTCACTCTCAGAACTACTGTTTGGCACACTCATACTAATATGGCTCATTAAGTTTCACCTAAATTATTCATTTGCTTTTGTTGTCCAAAGGCTCAAAGTCATGAATATTTCTTCAACAAATAGCATAGTCATGTATATCACACCAAAACTCTGTGTACCAAAAGTCTCTGGTACCAATTTCTGTCTTAGCTAACATTCTATTCAGGTGTAGAGGCATTATGACCAAGACAACTCTTATGAAAGAAAGCATATAAGTATGAACTTGCTTACATTATAAGACAATTGTTCCAGAACAACATGCCTGGAGCCATAGACACATGGCATGGGAACAGTAGCTGAGAGCTTTGCAAACTGATTTTAAGGCAGCAATCAAATATAAAATCACTGAGCCTGGCCTGGTATTTTAAAAGGTTAAAGGCCCTACTCACATATTTCCCTTAATAATGCCATACCTCCAAATCTTTTCAAAATAGTTCTGCTATATAGATAATAAGCACTCATACATATAAGGCCATGGAGGCCATTTTCCTTTAAACTGTCAAGGAAGCTTGTCATAGCTAATGATATTCTCAATTTTTGGAAGCCAAAAAGTATTCCAAAAGATGCCTTAGATTTCCAATGAGGCCACATAGATACAGGTGCCCTAAACAGTATAAAACACACACACACACATACACACACAACACACACACACACACAAAAAAAACAGATCCCAGGGACCACTAGGCATCCTTCATTTTTCTATAGTCATCTTATAGGCTACTCGAGATATCTTTTATAAAAGCTCAAATCTCATTTCCCAGATGTAGAAAATACATGGAATAAGGTGATAGGACTTCTGTGAATAACAGACACTTTGAGTAATTTCCATCTGTATTTAGTTTATTATAGATTTGTAATTGAGAAATGGAAAATTGGATTTCTTAAACAGATGTCACCTAGGTGTATCATCCATGGGTCAAGCTCATGTCCCAAAGTTGTTGGGCACCATAAAATAGACTCCATGGTTTTTGCTTTATTTATTTGTTGTGCTTTGGTAACTATTTTTATTGGGTTATTTCTTGTTTGTTTGATTTTCATGTTTCATAGAGAAGGAATAGTTGCTATTGGGAGATTAGAAGAGGAGTTGTGACAAGGAAAATAATATCATCAAAATATATCACATGACACAAAAATGGAATAGAATATGAATAGAGATATCAGAATAAGATGGGCAGAAAAAAGGCAGAATCATATTTAATACAAGCTAATCCATCAATAAATGGCTGATCTATATAAACAGCATTATTCTTCATAAACAGTAAATTTTCAAGTTGACTGCAATCTTTATAGTGGCAGGCACCAAGAATGATTTCATTGATAACTGCCACTTTGTTCTGGTGAAGTGAGATTTCACATTGTGTAGTGTAGTATTTTATAGTACAATCTAATGACACTTTTGCTAATGTGTGACTTCAGTCAAAGCCTTATCTTTGATGCCACCTCACCTTGCACATCTGTGAGCCGTTAACACTCTAACATTTTATCTGTGGGTGATTTAGCTACAACTTGTAATCCCATTGATTTCTGGAGCTGTTTGTCCAGCTAGATGGATTTCCTCATCTTGGAGGTAATGCTAGTGTGAAATGCTCTTTTCAGGTCAGATAGAAAGACTATATATATGTGTGTGTGTGTGTGTGTGTGTGTGTGTGGTTTTTAGAATATTTAAGCAAGTTCTTCAGTTTTATGTTATAACTTTATTTTGTGAGCTTTACTGTTACAAATATAATCACATATATAAATAATGCTACCATTGTTTATTTCTTACAAGTATTAAAATATCCATATCTTTGGAGTTTTAGGTTGCTTCATTTATTTTATTTTTAGTAATTATATAAATAGGCAAATGATTGCATTCGATGCTTGAATGCATCTGTATTTTTTTTTTGTACAGAAAGCTACCTAAAAGAAATTAGGGTCTTTAAAAAGAACAATTCAAAGGTCATCCAATTTCTAAAATATTTTAGTAATTTCTACTGATACTTGAAGTAATTTTTTTTTATTCTATAGTTCACATGCCTAATAAAAATTGGATTTCCATTCTTTTTCTGCTACCTTTTTGAAAATATTTAATAATGGTCATTTCAGTGGGGCAAATCAGCATCATATCATATAAATGCATATGTGTACTTATATAGTATTTCCATTATGTTGCATGTATGTATATAGAAATTATATATAATATACATAAAATTTATTTCTGAGGAAAGTAAAATATTCAATTACTTTAATGTTCATAGATATAATTATATTTATATTATTCATTATAATGATAATTATACATAACATATTATAAGTAAAATGAAATATAATTATATGTAATATATAATATATAATTATGAAGGTAATTATAATTGATTAACATAAATCCAACAACATGGCTTTCTTAGAGATACATATGTTTTGGAATCCTCTACGGTCCTAGATCACAGTCCTCTGCATGAACATGGAACAGGAACTGACTCCAGCAGCTAGAATCAAGAGAAGGAGTGCTTGCTTTACCTCAGCAATTATAATGTAAGAGACCATGTCACATGGGCTAGTATCTTAAAGGCTATTTTATGAAGGAACTCTCACAGCATCGCCCTCTTTTGTTTAAATAAAAGAGTTCCAAACCCAATACAAAATTATATACACTATGCTAATTGCATTAATAGACATTCTATCCTAAGGTGTCTAAGTCTTGTATTGTGAATGGCTTGGCTAGATCATAAAAGGAATGTAACTATGACTATCTTACCCTCACTGAAGGCCTGAGAAGGGACTTATATTACTTGATTAGACAGGAAGTGCAATCAAGGAGCTTCCAAAATGTGCATTAGATGATAGAGACAACTGGCTACCTGAGCAGTCACCCAAAGACTCATTTGCAATGTTGAAGCAACCAAATTTGGCTAAGGTCTAGACTAAATTGCAGACCATTTCCAGATGCAGGAAAATTTTCAAAACCATCTTACCTGTCTTGGCAAGGTTTGGCAATCTTTTCCTTGTATCCTGCTTGTCAAGACACTGTGCATTTTGTCAGTAGTTGAGGCATAGGCAATTCCTTGCCCAAAGACCAGTTGTGCTGAGAAGAAAACAAACTCCAAGTGGAGTGCCTTTTGTGCTCAACACTCTTTCAGGAATAGATTGGTACTGCCAGGAGCAATTGTATTTCACATCAACAAAATCCTAAGCTATTTAAATGCCATGTTCTACATATCTTTGAAGTGGTGGAAGATTATCTATCTATGTAGGATATAATCTCTACACATCAAAAGAACCTAAGTATAACAAACATGAATGACTATTTACCTATATAATACTTAATAACTTTATAACTTAAAGATTAAGACTTCATATTAGAATATTAAAAAATCTTTAGACAACTGTGCAGCAAAGGAGGACCATGACCTTAAAGTGTAAACAATGTATAAATATCTTGATCAGAGGTATAAATATATAATGCAATTTTATGACATATCCTAAAATTTTATCAATATACAAAATGTTATTGTGTGTGTGTATATATATATATATGGCAGAAACATGCTTGCATACAATCTGACAAAATAACTTTACATAGGTCTATAAATGTTGTAAAGAGAAATAGGATCATATTCAATATAACAAATATAATTTAAACTTGTATCGATATACAAAAAATCTATACCAATATAAATTGTCCATAAATAATAGGTCACAAGTATTCACTCTATTCTCACTATTATTATTATTAGTGTGAGCAAATTCACACTAATCTACCTATTATCCCATTCAGTTTTCCCTCCCCTTTTTTTTCAAATAGATCTCTGGGCCTACAAAATTTCCACCCCAACCCACAACTCTATAAGGGTAATAATCAACCCTAAATACCTAAATGGTATCCCTAACCCTGAGGACAAACTTTGTAGGAAGAGGGGACGCAGTCTTCTAGAGTTGCTTTGAGCTGTCATGGGGGCCATGTTCTTTCTATGGGATCATGTAAAATTAAATAATGATTAAGTTTCAAGATTGCTGTTTTGTATAATTACAAAGGGTCTCTGAGTAGGTTAAAGGGATTTTCTGAAGTTCTTATTTGGAGTTCTGACCAGAATGTTGTCAGAAAGTGCACCATTTCAGCAGCTGGAACCCAAAAGCCAGTCTCATAGTAGTGCTAACAGCATCATGACATTGTATTGATCAGGTGGAATTGTTGCGGGTCCTATCTTCTTTCTGGAAACTTCAAAGATTGCTGTAGGAAAATATACTTTTTATTGTGGAAAACTTCAATATTATTCATGTAGACATATATTCAATGAAAGACATGATATAGACAAAATGAGCATGGAGAAAGGTAAAATATTTCCTTCAAATCTATCTTCTTTCTGTTTCATACCAGATGGTTCCTGATATGACACAAAAATTCTTAATTTTTCTTTTAAAAAATGCTTGGATTTGGATAAGGATAGCAATTGTCCAAGTCTGAAGCTAGCTTTGACTCTTAAGTAGAGATGTACGCATGTTCAGATAATCAAATTTTACCATGCATATGATACAGCATCATAAGTCAGATTTCTCTTTGCTTGTTGATTCTTTCTGGTTAGTTATCTTTTCATTTTTAGGTATCCAGATGTCCAAGGTCTCTTTACTCTTTGAAGATGAATATTTTCCTGCAAAGACAAGAACAGAACCCTACCCCAATTCTTATGATCATCATAAGCTGGATTTGCTGCATCATATACAGGTTTTTTCCAATTTCTTTGGTTTCCAAGAAAATTCTGTTCTAATTTCTGCTGAAATCTAACAATGATTATTCTCTTCTCAGTACAACTACTACATAAGAATATTTATGTAACTTGGATGTGGTGGCGCACAGTTTTAATGCCAAGCAATTAGAAAGCAGAGGCAGGTAGATATCTGTGAGTTTGAGATCAACCTGGTCTACAAAGAGAGTTCCAGGACGGGCTGCAATGTTATACAGATAAATAGTGTTTGGGAGACCCCTGAAAAAAAATACATGTGTAATTGGACTATAGCTGTTGTAGAATGTCTTACCTCTTCTAACAGTTACACTCATGCACAGAGTAATTCTATGGAAGTGTAGTCCCTGAGTTCTGTGGTTTACTAGATATATTGCTTCTCTGCTGCACACCAAAACTGCTTATTTAGTTGATTTGATTTTGTCAGAAATCTGTGCCTATCATGTATCATATATTTCAAATCTTAGGAAAGTTACTACCTAGTTCTGAGTTCTAGTCAATACTTCAAAACTGAGACTCTGTTTCTATGGGTTGCCATTGGGGAATACAGAATTTTCTTTTCAAATGATTTACTTAAAGAAAGTTGGTGAAAATGAATGACTCAACAGAATCATAATGAAAGAGCTAAAAGACCAGAGAATATTTTGAGATACTATTTCCTTTCAGTGTCAGAATTTAACTCAAATTGCTTTTTTCTGCACTTGTGTGGGAGGTCCTTATTCTTCTCCTGGAAAACACCAAACAGCAGATGATGCCAGTGCAGCAGGAGGGTCTGGAGAACAGAGGTAGAGCATGGGGGAGGCAGGATTAGGAGGCTGTTTAGGCTTCTGTGGAGGATTCAGCAGATGTCTTAGGGGCCACAGTCATGGTGGAGGTCTTCACAGAGGCCCAGGCCATGGGGCTTGCAGAGGTAAAGCTGAAAACAAGGAGTGGATTCCCATCACCAAGTTGGGCCGCCTGCTTAAGGAAATGAAAATCAAGTCCCTAGAGGAGATCTACAAATTCTCCTTGCCCATTACAGAATCCAAGATTGTTTATTTGTTTTTTTTTTTTCCCAGGAGCATC
The DNA here is from genome assembly GCA_001685075.1 of Bramus lutescens. Classification (NCBI taxonomy): domain Eukaryota; kingdom Metazoa; phylum Chordata; class Mammalia; order Rodentia; family Cricetidae; genus Bramus; species Bramus lutescens. Next base: position 331,583 of record LOEQ01002528.1, read on the forward strand.
CAAAGGATGAAGTTCTGAAGATCATGCTACTGCAGATGCAGACTAGGGCAAGCCAGCAGACAAAGTTCAAGGCTTTTGTTACTATAAGAGACTATGATGGTCATGTTGGTCTTGGTGCGGTGTTAAGTGCTCCAAGGAGGTAGCCATTGCTTTCTAAGGTTCCATCATCTTTGCCAAGCTTTCCATTGTCAATGTGCAGAGAGGCTACTGGAGGAACAAGATTGGCAAGCCCTACACTGTTCCCTGAAAAGTGACATACTGCTGTGGTTCTCTGTTGGTGTCTCATCCCTGTCCCCAGAGGCACTGACATAGTCTCAGCTCCTGTGCCCAAGTAACTACTGATGATGGCTGGCATTGATGACTGCTATACATCAGCCAGGGGCTACACTGTCACCCTGGGAAACTGATAGTTTTTCTTAGTTATGATAAAAAAGAAATATAAATATTGTAATTGTAATTATTGCTTGATATCTGTTTTGTTATATATTTTTATGTTAAAGTTAAAGCCTTCCTATTTGTTTAAACAGAAAAAGGGGAAATGGTATGGGAGGTCCTTCTGAGAGGTCCTTCTGTCTATGTGTTGCTTTTATCCATTAATGAATAAACTGGCTTGACCTAGGTAGAAGGAATGTGGAGTCAGAGAAAAGCCATATAGCCCACCGGGTACAGACACTGGGAACTTTGGCTAGTAAGCCACCGCCACATGGCAATACACAGACTAATAGAAATTGGTTAAAGTAATAGGCAAGAGTTAGCCAATAAAAAGGCTAGAGCTAATGGGGCAAGCAGTGATTTAATTAATACAGTTTCTGTGTGATTATTTCAGGGCTAAGTGGCCAGGAAAAAACTAGTAGCCTCCTTACTACACTGAACCATTTGAAATTATTTTATCAAAGTTATATTTCTTTATTCCAAAAAGTTCAGGGCATTTTTAAAGAGCAAGGAGATAGAATTACATATTGATATATAATAATCAAACTTTACTAATCTGATACTATGTGATGATCAACTTATAAATATTAAGAAAGTGGCATCATTTCCGGTAATAAGTGACTTAATAGAAAAAGGAAACTTAAAATTTTCAAATCAAGACTTCGTATTACATGACACATTTTGTTGGAATGTTTTATTAATTTGCTTTGATCACTAGTAAGAAGGATGCTTTCTTCTCATGAGATTGCACATAGAAACCTATCTTTATGATGTTGACATAGAAATAAATGTTTAATGTTTTCAGGACAATAATCTACTAAGAGTGGCAGGGTAATGTGAATGCTACCTGTGCAAAGTAGTGTTCCTCTTTATGGTTCTAGGATGAGGAAAAGAGGTTTGGCTTGGTTTTACTATGAATATAAATATTCATTTTTATTCGGTCCTTGTTACTGGTAGTTAGTTTCTTCTCTTTGCTGCTTACAAGTCATTTCTATGGAGCTACGGTTTGAATAGAACATATTTTCTTTCTTTCTCATGAACCACAGCATCCCTGAAAGCCTCTCTAGAGTAAACTTTATAGTACAGGATCGAAGTGATTTTATGCTTTTCATATTTTTCTCCATAGTTTTCTGCTAGGTCATGTGTTTTCCCTGATCCTTTGTCTATTTATCTGTCTACACATTTATGTACATATTTTGTAATCTCAAACATCTTTTCAATTCACTCACTTGATTTCCCTATTTTACATTCGGGGTGTGTGTGTGTGTGTGTGTGTGTGTGTGTGCATGTGTATCTTTGTATTGTCCTGGAAATGGCACAGTGGGCATTTGATTTGGTAGTCAATTGCTCTACCATTGTAAACAGCCGTGTTTTTCTATTTCTTTTGATAGGCAAATCACTTACAACTATGCATATTTTATGAATGAGTGATGCATATATTTTATAATTTTTATGAAATATCAATTATACACTTAAAATTGCTTATAAAAAATAAGGGAACCTGGGTAAATGGGAAAATCATTTATATTTGCCTTTAGATGATTATATTCTAAAATTATTATAAGGATATTTAACATTTACATTTTAGAATAAATACACGATTTATAAAGCCAAATTGCAAATTAGAAGGTAATAGTCAGAAAACTTAGATTTAAAAAAAAGATTAATCTGACTAAATAGCAGGTGTGATATTATTACAAAATGATATTTATAAGCAACTGTAGTTTTTTAAAAAGAGTTAAATTATAAGCAAATACATGAATAATTTTCTTTTATATAAGACATGAACAATTATAAAATCAGCAAATCCAAATCTTATAACTTTCATTGCAGCAATTCCAATGTATAAATAGGAAAATTGTTTTTAGAGGTCAATCACTGAACCCTGAAAATTTAATGAATGTCCACAGCATTTTTCCAGTCATTCAAGACACTTCAGAAGGGAATAAACAAGAGTAAATAAATTACTTGATTAGGTTGAGTGAGGTCTATGCAATCCTTGAGTTACAATAAAGAGAAAACACTGTGGTTTTCTTAACTTAAGTGGATATTGACTTCTATGATGGTGAAGATCAAGATTTATTATCTCAAATAATAGTCAGCAGACTAGCTGATAGCTATTGAATTGAGGAAATCACAGCAGGCTCCTGAACCACTGTTGACCCAAAAGAAAGATTTTCTTGTCCAGCACAGCAGGATAAGACTAATCTTACATTAAAGTGATGGGCCATGCTAGACACAAAGACCATTAAAAGACTTTTTATACGTTTATTTGGTTTGTGATATTTCTCTATTATCTCACACTCTAAGACATAAAACTGTTAATTGTAGAATCAGAGGCAAAAATATCTATTGTAATTTGTATCTTAATTCCCTAGTAAGAATAGTAGTTAATGGGTCACTAAAAATAGCTTTGCTTAATACTGGTGTAAGGTTAATAATAATTAGATCTTATGCCAAAGTTATAAAAGAACTTATGTAACCTTCTAGAGTATTTATTTTCATAAAAATTCAGAGAAAGAAAACTATTAGAATATCAGCAATTGTTTAAAAAGTAAAATGTGATAATTATTTAATTACATATACATTCCAAAGTGCTTTTAGAGCCAGATTAAAATGTACAAATATTAGGTCTTTTGCTGTTGGTCTTGCATCCTTAAGACCCAACCCTGATACAAGTTTGAAATGAAAATGTAATTTTAGTTTTACTTTAGCTTGTATGTATATAAAGTAACCTCATTATCAAAAGCAAGAAATATCCGATAATTACTAGACAATAATTGAAACAATGTAGTAAAATGCGTAAAATAAATAATCACAAAGAAAAGGAGTGCAGAAGAGATCAATTTGCTGCATATGATACATGAAAGTGGCTGCAAATTCATTAATATATACTCTACAGTTGACTTTCCCAACTCAGATGAATGTGAGCGTGCTGCTAGGACAATCTCAAGGTCTTCTCTTTAGCAATATGAAAAGTGAGCGACAATTGCAATTGACCCTTTCATTTTTAATGTTTAGCCTCATGGGATTGTTTTGTCTTCCTAGAAGGAATGTTAAAGGAATAAGTTACAAAGCAATAACAAACCAGTTTGGAATTATGATTAATAAAAGGGTCATTTATTTAAAGGAAAAACTTACAGATCACTGTGCTAGATAACAGTCCTCTGCAGGACCAGGAAAAGAGTCTGGTAGCCGGAAATGGATTCCGAAGCAAGAGAGGAAGCACACGGCTACCACTGCTTTTTCAAGTCAAAGAGACCATGCCCCAGTGGGCTGGTATCCTAAAGGCTATTGGCTGAAGGAGCGGATGAAGCTCCTGCAGCAGGATATCAACATGTATGTTTTTCCTTGACATGGGTTTTCACATTTCCAGATGTGAAACTGGAGTCAATTCAGCAGCTGTAGGAATTAGAATTATATGCTTTGAAGCCAGGAACCAAATTCTGCTATAGAGAAGAATGTGCTTACAAAGGGACCCCAATACCATATGTGATCACAAACCAATTAGCAGCTCAGTTCAGATATAAAAGACCCTAAACAGATAGATAGCTCAGTCATGCTAACTTGAACCTCTAACAGACAAAATTGTCGACAAATGAATTTCTTGTAAAATTGCTAATTTTATGAAAATTACACAATTATACAAATCTGGTGTAACTATGTTAGTACATGAAGAAAGAGCTGGGTTAAGTACACATGCCTTTAATCCCATCACTAGAGAGGCAGAAACAGGTTGATCTCTATGTGTTCAAGAAAAGCCTGGTGTGCAGAGAAAATTCTTGGATAGTTAGGGCGACTCAGAGAAGTCCTCAGAAAACAAAATAAAACAAAAAACAAGTGAATAAATAAGTAAAAGCAGTTTAAAAACCTTATGCAATGGTTAGTCTTGATGATGAACTTGACTATATCTGGTATCAACTAAAAGATAAACCACCAGAGGGAAAAAAAACAGTAAAGAGTTCTTTTCATCAAGTTATATGAAGACCCATCTCAAACATAGACAGTATATTCCTGAGGCACAAGTTCTCAGGGGAGAAATATTATTTTTTGCCTGCTATTTCTTCTGTTGCCTTCTCTTCATGCTGCAAAGATCTTTTACTTTGTTCATCTCTTACATCACAGTAAGTGCCACTTCTAATAGCGTTTGTGACTGACATCAAAACCTCCTGTCTTCATCCTTCTACACGCACTGAAGACCAGTTGCTCTCTGATAATACTCCAAGGCATCAGACCAAGATTAGGACTACTGAGACATCCGGGACTGAGCAGCTGCCTGGCTCTCAGACTCTGCAGTCATTGTTGGATTACCCTGACAATATCAGGTAAACCAATACAATACATTCTCGTATACTATGTGTTCATTCACAGTTCAGCTCCACTGGAGAACCATGAGAGATACTTCAAATTAATACATAACTGAAAGTGATGAAACAAGGTTTGAAAAATAGAATTACCAAAAAAAAGATGCACAAATATAAAAAGTGAAAAGGAAACTACACAGTACAGAAGAAAAATAAATTATAGCTGATCAAATATAAAGGACGAAAGTCACAAAGACTCAATGATTTAGCATAATATTTATCAAAAGCTTCATGAACATGAGGCATATGTTTTCTAAATCACTGAATATATTAAAGTATAATACATACAGCCAAATATACATGTGTATGTGCATTTATATATAATCTACTTCATATATTCTTTGTTTTTCAAACACAGTATGGATTATCTCTGCTTTAAAAGAGCATAGACCAATTTCTTTTTCTCTTTTGTTCTTTTTCTTGCCTTTTCATGAAATCTCTTTTAGAAATATTACGTTTTATGATTATAGATTAGCCATGAAATGCTGATGTACACATTTCTGAGTTTTCCTTGCTCAATTAGTTCAATTTAAAGTATTTCTCAGATCAATGACTCCAGGTCAACCTAATTTATACAATTCCTCATTGAGACTCCATTCCTTAGGCGACCCTACGTTGTATCAAGTTTAAAACTAAAATTAACAATGATGATGTTGGGGAATTTCTGGGAAACTGAGTCACATAGTTATTGTCAGTTTGGATAGGAAAGTTGACTCATTCCACAGGTATCAGCAAGATCAATGCCTAATGCCATTGACCTCAGTACCTATGGTTTTGCAGCCTTTTAACAGTGAAAGAACAGAAGCCAACACACATGACATACAAGTAGAAAGTGCATATGTGGCTGGAAAAGTGGCTGGGTAGGACTGAAATTCCATTATCTCATACCCTTAGTGTCTCCCATTTCCAGAATTACCTAGTAGGGCAGACCAGTTCAATAGAAAAGTCTCTGTGTTATAGTATTTCCTTCGTCTTAAAATGTGGCAGATAGTCAGGTAGGTGTTAGTGCATGTCTTCCATTCTAGAAATTGGATCTCTCTGAGTTCGAGGTCAGCCTGGTCCGCAAGAGCTAGTTCCAGAACAGGCTTCAAAGCTACGGAGAAACCCTGTCACGAAACACCGAAAAAGAACGTGGCAGAACTTCAACTTCAGTGGCTTGCTTTGTCATGATTCCACCTCATTGAACACTTCTGTTAACAGTTAGCTTGGTTCACCTAAGTTGCTTAATCTACAAACCCTTTTGCAGACAGGCCCAAAAGTTTTTCTAACAGAAAAACTGCCTTGTTAACAATATCAACCATCACCAAACATAAATGAAGATAAAACTCAATAAACAGATTTGGAAGGTGGCATAAAGCAATAGATTCAGAGGAATTGCAAAACAACAATATAACAGGAAAGATGGAGCATAAAGGACAAAGAAGGAAAATGTGGATAAGCATGTCACATAATATAGGAGTGTAGTAGACAGTGAGGGCAGTGTTACTGAAATACAGACGGCTACAGGATGCATAGGAATTGAGAAAGAAGAAAAAGTTAAAAAAAACACAGTGAGAAGAGAAGCATAGAAAAGAGTTGGAGAAAACATGTCAGCAGAATCAAGAGATTATAAAGAATGAAATATCAGCAAATTGCATTTAATCAAGGGGTCAGAAGAGCAGATTGACTGGACTTGGTCCTAGCAGGATCGCAGTTGAGTATGGTGAAGATTCATACTGACTGACTGATTCTGTTTAAAACAAGGAGCCTCTTCCTCATTGCCTGAGATTAACACACGGTCTAATTTACATGTTTATATTAAACTGAAGGCTGCTGTGGTCTTGAATTTTTCACACTTGGTAGCCTGGTGTCCATTTAAAATAGAAACCGATTTTTGCTTTACGTTGGAGATAAGAGCTGGAATTATGGATAGACTCTTGGCTAGGTAATGGAAGTTTCTATGTAGGCTCAGGCCTTTACAAGAAAAACAAAGAAACTGTTAAATGGCCATAAAGACTCCGCAGTTATAACAGAGCAGACTTATTTTTTAGAAGAACAATTTCTTGCTGAGAAGAATATTATTAAAGTCTCATAATAAAAGTTCTCTTTAACTCTCAACCACTCAGGAACAAAATTACTCAAAATCAAGCAAAATCACATATAATATACAAAATATGCTTTGAAGAAAGATTTGAATAAAAAACTAATTACTTAAGCTTCCATTTGAATTCATTTTGTTGACAGTTTTTATGAATTATCAGAAACTTTTTGATATACATTCCAACTCCTTAAATACCATCAGTAATATAGGAATCAATAATGTTGGTAGTAGAATTTGATTTTCTTGTGCTAACCCCAGTTTTTCTTTACTGTCACTTATTTAGGATAGACATATTCATTTCAGTCATTCTGCAAATGCACTTTGGAGGGAATTATTTTTATAAAAGTTTTGAATACAGAAATGAACTAACTCAATAGTTCTGTGAAAATTAAGTATGATCAATATTATAAATGTTTTCAGTTACCATAAAGGACTGGTTGAAAACTATTAAGAATCCAGAGATGACTGAAGAGGAGAACGCAGAAATACGAAAGAATAGAGTGGAAAGCAAGCACCATGGTTTGGAGTGAGAAGAGTATGTCTCCTATGGTCTGTGCTTTTGAAAACACTGAGGGCATTTTGGCATTCCCAGAACCTGGAGTTAAATACAGGTATGCAGCTTGCTTTTCTTGTTGTTACTCTTGTTTGAGGAGAGAATGAAAAAAATTGTAAACATTTTAAGATTTGCCAATTTAAGGATAAAAATAGAGAAGGAGAGTATATGATTCACGTATAAGGGGCCTTGAAATCTTTGAGTTGAGAGAGAAAGAGAGAGAGAGAGACAGAGAGAGAGAGAGAGAGAGAGAGAGAGA
>LOEQ01002528.1:346742-384066 GCA_001685075.1 Bramus lutescens
TAGGCTCCCACACAGCCAGTACATGAAGTAGAATCAAAACCCAGATCCAATGTCATTGGTTTCTCAGTCAGCTCTCCTTGTCATCCACGTTCAGAGTCCGGATTGATCACATGCTCCATCAGTCCAGTCCAGCGGGCCTTGGTGAGCTCCCATTAGATCAGCGCCATCATCTCAGTGGGTTGGCGCACCCCTCGCGGTCATGACTTCCTGCAAGACACCAAAATTTTGCTAGCTATCTGTAAACGTTTTTCTCATCATCAGAGGTGACAGTGGTGGCTTTCAGTTTATGCAAATGGTTTCATTTCAATCAGTTCTCTGTTGTGAAACACCCTGGGAGCCACTGTCAACAACTGGAACTTGCTTAAACCTTTACATTTTCTCATGTTCATAAACTTTTTGTTGTTGTTATTATATATCTTGAGTCAGATGTCTTTTTATATATGTTTTTAATATTTCTGATAGCACCAATGAACCTTGATTAACATCTTCCTAGTCAGTGTTGGACATAAGAAAAAATCTGCATGTCCACACTGTAACCTATAGGTTATTTCCTCATGGAGTCAGTTGTGCTAAGGTCTTGGGACCTGCAACATTCTGGAACCCTGTTGCAATATAATACTATACACAAAGAAAGAAAAAGAATCCTCAATAAAATGTTGATGAGAAGCATACTTACAGATAAAGAGGACATGAAATTTAAGAAACTGTGTATTAAAGAAGAAACAGAATAAAGTATTACAAAGAGAAAATTGGCTTTAGAAAGGTAAAAACTATTTAAGCAGAAGACAAATGCATATTTCTTCATAAAACACCAAACAAAATTAGAAAACAGTAAAGGCAGTTTAGAAAGAGTAACTGTATACAGAACAATGGATTTCCTGCTGTTGGCAGCTGAATGAACTGGAAATAACACTTAGTGAAAACTCAGAAGAAAAGCAAATGAAGAAATTCCAAAATAAGGACTAACAATGGTGTCAACTTCAGGATCTAGAATTACCTATGAGACAAACTTCTGAGTGTACATATTAGGATTCTCCTGATTAGATAACTATGTGTAAAGCCCCACCCTAAAGGTAGGAAATACCAGTCCTTGGACTAGCTGGGGTCCTGGCCTTAATAAGAAAATGAGAGAAAGCTTATCACCTGCATCAACTTCACTGTCTCCTGACTGAGCAGACACTGGCTTTCTGATATCATAGAGTCCTGCTGTCCTGCTTCTTTTTCAATGATGGACTGTGTCCTAAAACGTTGAGCCAAAATCAAACCTTCCTTATATCCTGAGTTTTATTCCTTCACAAGTTCTGCCAGAACAGTGAGGAAACTTGTACTTTTTTAGTTTTATTTTCTTTCATTAATGTTTTGTATGCCTGAGGCTTAACATATTAACACATTTTCTTTAAGTTCTAATCCTTCCTAGACTACATGAGACCTGCATCATAACAAAACAAAACAAAAACAATTATGCCATTGGATCTGCATGAGTCTTCTTGACACTCACTTTCTGTGTCAGCAAAATGGAAAATTGTTGAAAATTGCATACTTTGAATATGCACTATTCATCACTCAAACAGTCCCTCTAGTATAGTGATATTTTACTTGCATTTTAATAAATAAAACTTGCCTGAAGATCAGAGTGCAACGCTAGCCAAGCTAGTAATTTATACAGGCCGGGCAATGGTGGCAAACCCCTTTAATCCCAGAGGCCACACATTTTAGACATAGAGGCCTGATGGTGATGGTGCATGACTTTAATCCCAGCACTACAGAGGAATATAAAGTGGGGTGTGACAGGGACTTGCTCTCTTTTCAGTCTGAAGATTTTGTAGAGGTAAGAGTTCTCTAGTGACTTGGCTGCTTTGCTTTTCTGATCTTTCAGCTTGAACCCCAATATCTGTCTCTGAGTTTATACTACTTGTGATACATCTGGTACCCAGTTATGCAACAGCAATAGGCCTCACATCTTCATCATCTTCACTGGCAGATTTGGTGAGAAAACTGGAACTTGTTAAGGGAAGAATTAGTAAAAAAAAAAGGGAGAGTTTTTTTTCCCATGGTAAGAAAATGGAAAACACAATTGTGATAATGTTTGATCTCTGTATTATTATATATTTCATGATTTTAAACTGGAGCAGTTAAATGAAGAGATAATCAATTTAACCGGGATTGAGATACTGTTAATTATCATTTTGATAAAACTTGTCATTTTGTTAATGCTTGGTTTATCTCTTAAAAAAATTATTTGGTTTGACTGTCAAGATACAGGGCTTAGAAAAGTTTAAGAAAACATATCATAGAGATAGTCAGATCCAGACAGAAAAATTTAATGGAATTAAATAATCATATATATAACAAACCTCCATTCTTATATGGGCCTGCCAGGTCCTCTATCACCAGGTAATTGATATTGATCAATTATAGTATGGAAATATGATGAAGGCCCCAGAATTTCATTACAAATATGATGTCAATACAAAGGTTTAAAAACAGACTTTTCCATTTCATAGCAATGGAAAATATTCAACCCTATTCCTCCTCTTTCAAGGACACTTCAAGAGGTTTTGTAAAGGAAAATATTTGATTAGAACAATTACAGTTGTTTAGTCAATGATTGTCATGGCAAGAAGCAAGGTGACATGCAGGCAGATATGGCATTGGAGAGGTAATTCAGAATTCTATACCTGGATTGACAGGCATTAGGAAAAGGAGAAATTAGGCCAGGGTAAAGCATTTGAAACTCCAAACCCCACTTTCCAGTGGCACATTATCTCCAAAAGGGCCACATTTGGTCCAACAAATCCACACTCAATCCCTGTCAAGTAGCACCATTCAGTAATGTGAAGCATTTGAATATATGAGTCTATGGGGGCCAATTTTGCTCAAACCATCTATAGAGGCTTATTTATACTTGATCTCTGCTCTGGATGGAAAGTGGATAAAAGTAGAAAAATTCTAAACTTTATGTGATCAGTTACTTATTTTTAAGGTTGTTGAATAACATTAATGATATACTTAAAAGTTTATGATGACATATATGCAAGTATCTTTATGATTACTAGGGATTTTCAAATTAGCATTCAAATGGAATAAATTAGTATAATAAGACATATGTGAAAATCAAGGGTGACAGTATTTTACCCTACTCCACACTATGTATTAATAAGGATATATTAATAAAAAAAGAAAGAAAGTTTGGGCATCTGAAGAAAAGACCTTAAAAAATAAAAAAAAAACCTCACACATGGCAAAGAGAAAGGAATGTGGAAATCTAGAAGATTGTAGACAAAATAGCTTAAGTTAACTAATTTCTAAAATAAGAGCCAAGCAAAAGTATTCAATTTAAAAATTACAATAAAATACAGAGCAAACTTTATTGATGCTCTGAGGAATAAAACAAATATTTATTTTAGTCAGTTACTTCAAATCTGAGAATTTGTGAACTTACATAAAATGTGCTGTTATTGTTCTTCATTTTCTTGTGTTTTGTTTACTTCTACGCCTTGTCGTGGGTGCCAATTCAAAGATGTGGAGATAACATGAAATTTTAATGTTCCATGTATCCTTAGAGTTTAATTTACCGGAATTCAGCTTTTAAAATACATCTCTTTTTATATCTGAAATTTGTAATGATAGCTATTTTATCCATCGAATTAAAGCATGTTACAATCTGTCTTTATCATTGAACCAGTGTTTTAGCAATTCTTTTAATTTCCTCAAGTGGTAGGTCTAGCGGATTTTAATAGTTATATCTTTGTTGTTTTCCTGTCAGTGAGTTTCATTCTTCGTTTCATTATTTTGTTTCCTCTTTTTCACTTCTAGTTATATCCTATATTTTACCTTTTATGATCATATAAAAAGTCTAAATTTTGTACACTCAAAGCAATAACTTTTTTATATGTGTGTAAGGGTTTCTGCATGTAGGTATATGTGCTTATGGAGGCTAATGAATAATAATGAGTTTGATTCTTCAGGCAGCATCCATTTTGGTCTTCAAGACTGGGTCTCTCTGTGACTTGGAGTGAAACATCAGGCAATGCTGGAATGCCAGTAAGACTTAGAAATCAGCCCGGTGGTGGTGGCACAAACCTTTAATCCCAGCTCTCTCGAGGCAAAGGCAGGTGAATCTTTGTGAGTCTGAGCTAGGTTTTCTGAATACAAAGCGAGTTCTAGGATAGCCAAGACTGTTACAAAGGGAAACCCTATATGAATGCCAATTATTACTATTACTACTGCTATTATTGTATTGCTGCTATTGTTGATGCTACCGCTACTGTTGTTGCTACAGCTACTACTGCTACTGACTCAAGAATCAACTTGCTTCTACCTCTTCTGTGCTAAGATATAAATATCATCTTTAAAACGAGGGTTTTCAGTTTGGTACTGGGCCTGGAGTCCAGTCTTAATGCTCACGTAACAATGGACTCATGATGAAGATATTATTTAAGACATTAGTTTGGATTTATAACATCATTTTTTGAATATTTTTCTAATTTCCAAATAGGTAAGGATATTCTTTATGTTGTAATTGATATCTAAAGCATTTTATTTCTGTAAAAACAGTATATTATATAAAATACAGCAGGAATGTCAGTTATTGAGACTTATTTTATAAGAACAGCAGATGCCATCATTTGGTGAACATTATATGTATGATGAGAAGAAATTCCTCCTGAGTCCTTTATTATGTAAAGCTTGACTCTTATTTGATTTGTCAGACTTTCCTTTGTTTGTGTGGTAGATTCAGACGGAAATAATTACTCTATGGTGTGGCATTACACCAGAGACCTGTCCTTTATAGTATCACGAGGGGACTGAACCATGTTTCCGCACTTTGACTAGATCATAAATCTAACTGTCCCCCGCTGCCCACCTTTTACTACCCACATTCATCTTTCAGTTCTGTAGCAGGTTACCTTTGCAAAATAGCTTAGAATTCAAATCCATGCCTGAGGACTTCAGACTTTGTTTTAGTATGTGCCTTGAATGCCTTCACAGGTTAGCAATTTCCAGACAGTTTCAGAACCATTGTCCTGAAGATAGCTGGCCAATTAAGAGTCAGCAGCACTTTGCTCAGCAAGACTGCATCACCTCCATTTGGGTTCATTCAAGTCTTATCTGGGGAATCTTAAAGCAGAATCCCATGTGCTAGGGTACTGTTTTTCATCTATCAAGGAACTCAAATATGAGCTGTTGCTCAGGAATTTTGTTCAGTTTGATCATTGTCTGAAGTGTGGATCAGTCTGGTGCCAGCTCTTCTTTCATGGTTGGAAGTAATATTCCAATTATACAGTTAGATAATGGAGGGGGACTGTTGAAAGGAGCTGCTTGTTCATCCTGGCTGCTCAGAAACGAAATAATCACACAGAAACTGTATTAAATAAATCACTGCTTGTCCCATTAGCTCTAGCTTCTTATTGGCTAATTCTTACATATTAATAGAATCCATTTCTATTAATCTGTGTATTTGCATATGCCATCGGCTTACTTCTAAAGTTTCAGCACCTATCTCCAGCAAGGCTACATGAAATCTTTCTGACTCTGCCTCCATTCTCCCAGCAATCAGTTCATTTTTTCCTGTCTATCTAAATTCTGCCCTGCTATAGGTCCAAAGCAGTCCTTGATTAACAATTGGTATTCACAACATACAGAAGGGAATCACACATTAGAGGACCAAGAGAATGAAACTTTTCTTGCTTTTGATTCATAGGAATATATGGTCAGATTTTTTTTGGGGGGGATGACAGCCATTTCTCCAATAACAACATGTAGATTTATTATTAACTAGGGAAAGATTGGTTTTAGCTTAGGCTTTTTTTCCAATTAGCTCTTAAATTTAAATTAACCTATTTTTATCAATCTGCATTCTGCCACATCTTTCAGTTATCTCTTCTCTGTACCTTATGACTGATTTCTTTAGTATCTTATTGTTGGCTACCTGTTCCTCTCTTTTTCTCAAAGTTCTTCTCTTTCCCCAGAATTTCAGGCTATTCTTTCATGCCTAGCTATTAGCCATTCAGCATTCAAATAAATTAAAGATGAAATTTATAATACAAAATGTAGTATTATAACTAAAATACCTGGAAAACGCCCATCTCTTATTGATGCAACTGAAGAAACACCATATTCATGGTAAAATCCAAGGCTAAATAACCAGGTGCTGAAAAATCATGATACATAGAAGAAAGTTATATCCTATCTGAAGGAGCATAGAGGAATAAGCCCACAATTATGTTGAAATTCCTTTAGTTTTCTACTTCTATCACAAGCCTAGAATGGCAGACCTTGAGAGTTCTCAGGAGAAGTCTTGCGAACACTGAGGTATCAGAACATAATACATTGGACAAATCACTTTCTTAAGGCCTTTCTTTTTTGTTTTCCCAAGAATATCATGTTTCTGTTGTTGTCTGTTTTGCATCTTTCCAATCTTCTTCTAACTGGTATCTGAGCTCTAGTTGTAGGCAGACAGTTGTCTAGTAGAACTTTACTACGAATGAACCTAGACTCAGCAGATCATGTTGCTAAAAATTTCTATCTAGTCTTTAGGAAAGTTTTCTAACTTTAATGAGCTTGTCTCTACCTATCTTTTTCATAGCACAGTCACCATGTTAGGCCACACACAATACTGTGGCTCTGTGGCTACTTCCTGAAACTCCAGCCCTTTATTTAATGAAATATATATATATATATATATTTATTTCTGTCTAAGCAGAAGTACCCATAATGAGAAAAATATTTTGATAATTAAATTGATAACTTAAGACATAGTAATCTTCAACACATTTTTTTCTTTTTGTATTTTTAATGCCAGAAAAATGATTTTGAAAAACTATTCTTTTATTTTCAAATCACATCTTTGGTTACAAACCAGAATTTTCTCACTTACATCCTAAAGAACACCTAAGCAAATGAATGTGAAAATTGAACTGTATGAACTAAATGTGATCTCTGTTTTGTCAGTATAAAAAGGATGTGGGAATACCATGCATACATGAATATGCACATTTATAAATAAACAAATTATATACAATATTACAAACTATTCACATAATCATAATGCATATATATGTTTTTGAGGATGTAGATTAATTATAATATATATACTATGCACTTATTTTTCATAGAAACTACTTTTAGTTAGCTATAGTCATATCCTTACCTCAAAAATTATAAAACATGCATTATTGAAAAAGACTGTTGTACTTTACATGAATGTTATTTTATCATGGCATCTATCATATGAAGCAATACCTTCTTCCTTAATATAAAGCAAATCCTTAGGCACTTACCTGAATGATTCATAATGCCTAATTGATCTAGAGTTGAAATCCATTTTTCTCTAAATCAAGATACAAAATATCTGAAAACATTCTAGAAATGCTGGTTCTCTGTTCCTAAATTCAAGAATTCCTAGAAAGATTAATTCACTCACTGAGATTACCTTAATGTCAATGTGTTTCCTCGATGAATCTCTCTCTAATGCTATCAATTACTTTTTAGGAAGAAAGGGAAGCTTTTAAAAGTTGGAACAGTAGACACAAGGAATCAGGTCTTCACAGCCAGCCAAACTGCCCTCTTTTATTACTTTCAGTTCTGAAATATTGATTTAATACACTTGAAGAAGGCATATTGAGCAAGAGATTTGACATTTTGGTCATATAGTTAAACATATCACAGGAGCTCACAGGTATAGGTCAGTGTGAGTTAAGCTGAAATAGAGAAATAATATAGATGTGCTAAAGAGAAATAGACTGTTTTATCTTCAGCTCTAAGAGTTGCAGGTTATAGAACATAATAAAAATTAATTTGATTTCTTGATCAAAGTTTAAATTTCATTAAGAAGTTTAAACATAGAGAATGTTTTTATGTAATCACACATAACTATAATTTGATTTCTGAATGTCTATTTTCTTGTGTGTAATTTATCATGTCTATAATCCATTAATAAACCAATTAATATATATTTAATTTGAATCATTTTATGATTCATGTTTTGCATACATGTTAACAAAGAAAACAAAAAAGGTTTGTTACAAAATAAAGGTAAAGCCATTTAAACATTTAAATGAAAAACAATTCAAGTTTTCATTTTGGTTTTATTTTTACATAATTTTTGAAATTAAAAAATAAGTATTACGCCAGCATGACTGGCAACCTTACTTTTCATAATAGAACAAAGTAAAATATAATGAAATAAAATGAAGACCATCACACTGAAGTTGGACAAGTCAATAGCAAAATAAGAGACTCAAGTGAAGGGATGAGAATCAGAGACCCACACTCCTTCACACATTCAGAAGGCCTACACAGGTGCTAAATTCAAAGATATAGTACACATGCAGAGAATCTGGTTCAGACCAGTGTAGGCCCTATGCATGCTGCTTCTGCCTCTGTGAGTTCAATTATTATTGAAGGCCTTGTTCTACTGGTGTTCACTCTCCCCTCTTTTCCCTTCACCGCATGTCTCTTCTTCCATAGCATTCCCTGAGCTCTGTGGGAAGAGATTGGTGGAGACATCTCATTTAGAGCTGTGTGTTCCAAGGTCTCTTTATCTATTCATAACATATTGTAGTGAGTTTCTGTGTTTGTTCCCAACTGCTCTAGAAGAAATTCTTTTTGATGAAGATTGGATAAGTCACTAATTTAGGAGTATAGCAGAGTATTATTCTTTTTTTATCACCCAAGCAATTTCAGGTACAATTTCTATCTCACAGAGTGGGCCTTAACTAAAATCAGATGCTAGTTTGTTACTCCCAGATGTTTGTGCTACAGTTGCCCTAACATATTTTTTTCAGGCTGGACAGATTGTAGATCAAAGGTTTTGTGGTTGAGTCATTCACTTTTCTCTTTTGGTAGCCTACAGAGTACTTTTCCATGTCAGAGTCATGGTGCTCATTTTTCTCTTAGGGTAATCTGCAGAGTACCATTCTATCTCATAGACATTGGAATACAGGAGTGCCTTTCTCAAGACCCAGTAATACCACTTTTGGGTATATATCCAAAAGATGCTCAATCATGCCACAAGGCCATGTGCTCAGTATGTTCATAGCAGCTTTGTTTGTCCTAGCCAGAACCTGGAAACAACCTCAATGCCCCTCAGCTAAAGAATGGATAAGGAAAATGTGGTACATTTACACAACAGAAAAAATAACAACATCTTGAATTTTTCAGGAAAATGGATGGAGCTAGAAAACATCATTTTGAGTGAGTTAACCCAGACACAGGAAGACAAGTATCACATGTACTCACTCATGACTTGTTTTTAAACAAAAATAAAAGAAAACCAGCCCACAAATCACAATCCCAGAGAACCTAGACAACAATGAGGACACTAAGAGAGACATACANCAGTAATACCACTTTTGGGTATATATCCAAAAGATGCTCAATCATGCCACAAGGCCATGTGCTCAGTATGTTCATAGCAGCTTTGTTTGTCCTAGCCAGAACCTGGAAACAACCTCAATGCCCCTCAGCTAAAGAATGGATAAGGAAAATGTGGTACATTTACACAACAGAAAAAATAACAACATCTTGAATTTTTCAGGAAAATGGATGGAGCTAGAAAACATCATTTTGAGTGAGTTAACCCAGACACAGGAAGACAAGTATCACATGTACTCACTCATGACTTGTTTTTAAACAAAAATAAAAGAAAACCAGCCCACAAATCACAATCCCAGAGAACCTAGACAACAATGAGGACACTAAGAGAGACATACATAAGTACTCAATTTAAAATGTTATATTTTACCGGTGTTCAATGCTTACATATATGTAGCAACTATACTGTCTATTATATATGTCAATCTGAGAATAGCACTGCTTAATGTGACCATAATATTTATTATACATAGAGCCTCACATTTCTCTATTTTACATTTCTAACGATGTATACAGTATACTAAAAACATTTAAGTCTCTCTTCAGGCATGAATACATCTGGCTGACAAACTTCATTGTAAAATCTATAAATCCTGTTAGCCTTCCCTTTTTGGTTCCTCTTTTTCCAGTATTTAGGTAGATTTAGTCGAGACACATGTGTGAGAGCCATGAGACAGTTCACAACAAATATTTGAAAGTCTTTATATTTATATAAATATAAATTTATTTTAATTAGTTATTGATATTTTAAATACCATTAAAAAGAAAATACAGATTATATTTAAAGTCACAAGGACCTTCTGCTGTGAACAAAAGATTAATAACACTCAGAATTTTACATCTTTTCTTGATATTATGCTGTACAATAATATGCTTATATTAGATATAGTGATAAACATTGCAAATGCACATTTTAACAGTTTTAAAATACAACATAAGGAATATTAAAACCATCAAAATTTTAATTGAGCCACAAAAACCAAACCCCACAAATTACATATTTTAACTTGACAAAGCATTATTGAATGTTTCTGTTAATCAAACTCAAGAATTAAACTGCTTTTCATTGATATTTCTGTCTTTTGAAGATCCTTTTGTAGAACAATGAAAAATAGAGCGGACAGATCAAAAGAAATAATTCAGCGAAACATATGACCACTTTATAATATTTAGTACAACATGCCTCTTTCATTCATGTGCATGTAAGTTAGTAATTTCATTGATCTCACTCATTTTTTTTCCTAAATATGCTCTTCAGTTTCCCAAGTACTTGAAAAATTAGTGGTAAAAGAGTTCTTTCCTTGATGTAACTGTGCTTTTATTCTGACCTGACCTCTCTCTTTTTCTCTAAGATGTATCTTCAATTATGCTGCCTCAAACCAATTTCCTCACTTCTCTTATTGTCTATACATACAGTCTTAATTTTTGAGAATTGTCCATTATTCCACGGTGTTTCTAGTTAAATAGTCTTTTCATAGATCCTTAATATGTTGCCTTTCTCCAAACTCAGTATACACTATGATATCCCTGTAACCAAACTTGCTCTACTGTTTGGTATTACAAACAATTTTATTTGTTTTTGATTTTGTTCTTTGATTTTTTTCCTTTGCTGTAATGGAATAAACATGAGATATTTGACACTACGTCAAACATTCATATACAGAAGTTATATTGAGGCTAAAGCTTATGCAATGCTGCAGGAAGTTTTACCCCCCTACTGGAGAGCGGCCTCATAGACTATTTACCCGGACGTTGAAGTGCTTCGGGCCCCTTCTCTCCTCCCCACTGGTTCCCGTTTTGCTGGTTCGGATTGTTTGGATCTCATTTCCATCCACCGTTCAAGCAGAGAATCCTGATTTGTAAGTTTTTCCCCTAAATAAATAACTTTATCTCTCAGTTATAAGCCAGTGTGAGATTTCCTTTAAGCACCGGATATCTCTGCTTTCAATGCAACATAGAGATTAGTAATTATAATATATGCGATATGATTTTGGTGACCTCCAAAGAGAACATATTCTGTATCTCTAAGAGTGTATTAGAACTAATTTATCATACTGTATACCTTTATGCTATACTCTTCTGATGCAGGGGAATATCATCACGTTATTTAAAGTAAAATTCTATCATGACATCTCCATTTCAATTATGTTGCCAGTCTTTTAAAAAGATTTTTATCTGCTAACTGGGTCAGATTATTTATTTTTCAATGATTTCTACTCTTATACATATGATTTCATGTACCTATGTTTTTATAGTTTATCTAAAGAGAAAAATTGAAGAGATTTTGCTCATGCCCAGGTCCATTTTGATGGTGATAGTAGAGCTTTAGGTCAGTACAAATATAGATAATTTCAGTTGGGTATGTATAAGAACCTAATTGAAGTCCAAGAAAGTAAATTTCAACATGAATGTACTTTTTGACATTGTTTTAAGTGTGATTGTTCACTCTGTAAAATATTTTTGTCCTTATAATAGATAATCAACATAAAGCTATTATTTTTCATATAATTCTTACTCTGCTAACTTCTACTCAACAGGAAATTTTTCACCTTATGAAATTTCTGTCAATTATTACTACCTAATATTAATTCTCTGAAACATATAAATTATGAGTGCTTGGAAGTTAGTATACACCAAACATTGGCCATAGATTTTTCTAACAAACTCATTTTGCAGATATTTATCAGCATAAAAATTTAAAGATGCATAAGTATCTCTTTGGAGCTGTATGTAATACTGGTAATACTACCATTCAGGATTCACAATAAAGAATATCATAAATTTGAAACTTGCATAGGCTTTACAGCGAGATCCTGTTTCAAACACAGAAACAAAGGAAAACCAACAGAGCAACAAAACAGTATGTTTGGTCAAGCTCATTAACATCCAGAAACAAAATCCTGGGCAACCAATCAGATTGAACTCACATATGGGTGAGTTATTCATTGCTCGGCCAAAGAACTCTGAAATAGTAGGTGTATGATTATATAAATAACATCTTACATGAAAATTGATGACTATAAGTGATACTGTGTACATTACTTTGAACTTCTGCCAGGCAAGTATTAGGATGTATGTTAATTTAATATTTCCATTACTCAGGAAGATATTCTATACTTTTAATTTTATAACAGTTTTATTTTATATCTTTATACATATCATATTTCTCATATTTCTTGCCTCTGTTTTGAAATTCTTCATTGTATTTATTTTATGTACATGGGGAGTTTAGGTTGTTTTTCTTTTGGTACACTTAGTTGTTTGATTTTTGCCAAACACAATAATTCTTAAAACTCATCACATTTTTACAGCTCAGATAAGTTACTTCATCTTCATCCCTACTAATGGTTCTTAAATAATTTAACTTCGTGTTTTCACTAATGGAATGACAATTTTCTTTATTAGGAGCTTTAACCCCAGTACTTCTTTTTACCATCTTCTCCTTCATCCTCTACATTTATTGAGGTTCTACATTATACTCACTACATTTCTGTTTCATTTAGTGTCTAATGTTTATAAATATTCTCATACAAACCTTCCAGTTTGTATCTAATAATTATATTTAGATAGACTTCATGTTCATTCTGTGCTCTCTCTACATCATTTATTTACTACTGTCAGGTTAATCTTCCCACAATGGTTTCAGTTACAAAGGTTGCAGGCTCACTCAAGACATAACACTAAGCAAATGGCTTTCAAAATGACCAGTTCGGAGAGAGAACCATATAGAAATGTTTCAAAACATTGCTAGTGCAGCAAAGGAAATGCACGTCAAGGCTGTGTGTTCTAATGTTCCTAACAGAGAGCCAAAAAGTTGTGATTGAAAGGATAGACAGATGGCTCAGGGGCTAAAGAACATTTCTTTCAAACAGGTCCTTGTGAAAAGCCAGGCATGGCAGGGCGTTTTTGTAATCTTAGCCCTTAAAGAAGAGACAGGACCTTCTCTGGGGCACAGCCTCAAGCCAATCCAGTCACACACCTACAGCTACAAATAAATAAAGTGACAAATCTTAGAGGAAGGAATCTAATACTCAACTCTTATCTATAAAGATGTACACATGGAAATGTTCCTATATGTAATATGCACACAACAACAAACTACACACACACACACAAACACACACACATGCATGCAGCACACATATACAGTGAGGGGGAAGTTAACTGATTATTAAATTTCAATATACCATGGACCATCCAAGGAATGATCCATTTGCATGGTTGTGACAGAAAATCAGAGAAAGAGAAGAAAGGAGGTAACTGATCCAACTCCCTACTCTGGAGGTCCAGCCATGATTTCTGATTGGGCAAACCAAATTGGAAACTCAAAGTCAAGTGACTTTAATCCAGACAGATGGATCCAACAAAGCAAGCAAACAGTGGTATCTATATCTGTATCCCATGCAGAGACAGTTCAGCTTCCTTAAATAACAATTCCTTTCCTGTCTCTCATTAGAAAAGAACAGGCTTCCAATAAACGACAACAAAACAAAACAATGTGCAATATAATGAGATGAAGCAAAAATTATCACATCCAACTTGAACTTGACAGCTCAACAGAAGGAAAAGAGTCCCAAGAGCAGGCAAAAGAGTCAGATGAAGGCGTAAGTCACAAAACAATCTCACACCAGTTTGGATTTATGATTAATAAAAGGGTTATTTATTTAAGGGGAAAACTTACAGATCACTGTCCTAGACAACAGTCCTCTAAGCGAACAGGAACAGAATCTAACATCTGGAAGCAGCAGCCAGAAGCAAAAGAGACTACGCACAAGTGGGCTGGTATCCTAAACGCTATTGGCTGAAGTAGCGGAAGGAACTCCCTCAGCAGAGATGTAATTGTTCTCACACACAGGATTTCCATAAAAATAGTAAACTAATAGTTATATATACATGGAGGACTTGCTGTATATTTATGTTGGTTCTGTGCTTGCTGCTTCAGATTCTGTGAGTTTATATGGACCTTGCTTGCTTGATTTAGAGGGCCTTGCTCTCTTGGTGCCTTCCACTTCTTCTGCTTTCTGTAGTCCGTCTACCTCCTCTTCAATGAAATTACCTGAACTCTGAGGGGGAGGATTTGATGGATACCTCTCATTTAGAATCTTTCTCTCCATGTAAAGTCTGGTTGTGGGTCTCTGCCTCTTTTCCCATCTGCTGCTAGAAAAAGTCTCTCTGATGATGTCACAATAAAACACTGATTTATGAGTACAGCAGAATATCATTAGGAGTTATTTTATTGATACTTTTTATATGACTTGGAGTGCTCAGTTTTACCTTATGTCTCTGGGCTATGTATTGTCTGGTTCCTGGTTACCTAACCAGTGTGATGTATGGGCTTTTTCTTGTGAAGTTGGCCTTATGTCAAATCAGACACTAGGTAGCTACTTCCACAAGTTATGTGCCACTATTGCCAAAGCATATTTTGCAAGCAGGAAAAATTGTAGGACAAATTTTGTGGCTGAGTGGGTTTCCAGGTTCCTATTCTAGTAGCCTTCAGAGTAGTTTTCTTGCCAAAGAAATTAGAACATAAGGATTAATGCTCAATATAGGCACCAGCTGGACTTCTCCATATTCAATGAATTGTGTGGGTGTTGTTGGATTTTGTCTTAATTTGTCTTTTACTTCATTCTAGTCGATGCTTTATAGAACATAGAAATCTTAGACATTCCACATGATTCTGTTCTTCCTGAGGTTTGAATCCCAAAGTATCTGCTGGGTTATTAGGGCTACTCTACCTCTGTGCGCATGTCAATGTGTGTGTTTGTGTGTGTGTGTGTGTGTGTGGTTTTATATGACTAACTTTCTATTAAGTTAATAATCAACAATACAAATCTAATATAATCTTCCACAATGTCCTTGTGTAAATGAATTTACTAAGTTTTGAAAGTCCTATTATTCCCTCAATCCCATTTAAAACAAAATATATAAAAATAATGACAAAAATAACATTTTATAACCATCCAATATGGCAAATGCATGGATAATCGAGCCTTAGGTCATCACACAAAGGCAGTGGTAACTCTCCAATAGTCTCTTGCATGGCAGAAAGAGAAAGAGAGAGACATTGAGTTTATAGATAGGTTCAAAATATCACATGGTGAATAGAATATAAGGTGATCTTTGGCAATTGTATTTAAGAGGTAGCAAAGTATGAATGAAAGTGAAATGAGGATATATGAAAGTTATAAGGATATTAAAGTACCTTTAATTTTAAAATAGTGACTTGCATATCTATCTGTGTGTCTATCTATCTACTTATCATCTATCTATCTCTATCTATCTATCTCTATCTCTCTCTCTATCATCTGTCTAGGTAGATATCTACAGTGATTTACCAATATCAGTACATATATATACATACATATCTTTATAATACATATAAATATATGTTTATATGCATATAAATGAATATAGTATATGTCCACATATATGATTTACAAACACATATGTGCATATTTACGACTTTAACATATGTATGTATTTATGTATATATGAGTATATACAGACATCCATAGACAATGAGATGGGGGAATCTCATGTAATTCAGACTGACATTAAGCTCATTCTGTGTCTGTTGTCAAATTAAGCTCCTGAATTTCCTGTTCCTACCTCTAAAGTGCTTGGATTATAGGGTCATGTACTAGGCTGACATTTCTTTTTAAGACTACAAATTTTGCTACTAAAAATGAACCTTCTTTTTACTCCATAATTCAAAAGTCATTGGTTTTTAAGGGATAAGAAGTTTTTCATATGGATTTCAAATAAAGGAATACTAGATCACAGTAAAGGGTCAAGATAATATATCTTAAGGAAAACAATGAAATAAAAATTTTAAAGGAATAGAATGAAGTAGCTCTTCATTCTTCATATAAGATACGAAGGGTTCCAAAGCATTCTCACATTTTTTCCCTGCAAATGGGCTTAGAAAACAGAAGGTAGATGCCATGTAATTATCTCAGAATCAGATAAAGGAGCTGTCATATGTTACTTCAATTACAGGAACTGCATAAAATACTCATAACTGGAATGCATTCTCTTTCTCTGAGTCATGATCATCATTGTCCCATCTTTCCAGATCCCAGCAAAGAGAAATATTGTAGTTGGTAATGGGATGGTTCACACAGAAGGAGAATTGTTCCCCGTCCCACTGTTTCCTTAAGATGAAGTGAACAGAAGCCAAAGGTTGATTTTGTAAATAAGAAATACATTTGTATCTATGTTTATGTTAGTCACAGTCTGTTATAAGAAAGACCAGAGATAATGAAGGAATTTCTTCTAATTATTTTTCTCAAGACTTTAAAATTTTGATGCAAATCCATCTATCTCATTTTTGTCCCAGGACTCCTTTTAGACTATATACTGATGGTTGGTGACCAACTGTCTGTGCATACATCATTCTCTCAGTCTCCATTAACTTGTGCTTGCAATGGAGTGAACCAGGAATGGTTTCTTGATCATTTTGATTGCATTAAGTATGGAGAACAGTAATACTTATATCAATGGGGAAGAAACAGGATGGAAATAATTCATGCAGAACTTAGAGAAATTCAATAATCTCTGATCTAAGAATAAAGTGAATATTTGACCTTTCATTTAAAATATAATAACAGATATTAACTATCATATGGGTTTCCTTGTGACATTTTCACTTACATATATTTTTAAATCATATTTACCTATCTTCTACCTTCCCACTTTCTGTGACCCACTTCCATTTCTCAACCCGTTTCTTCCACTTCCACTTTCCTGGCTTTGGTTAAGGTGGATAAACAACTCATGTAACTAGTGTTTTCACATGAGCCTGTGTGAGGTGTTAAAAAATGAGCTGCTGTCAGTTATTGTACAACAGAAGAAAACCCAGACCCAACAACAGTGACCTGTGCTGTTATCTGGAAGACACATGTGAAGAAAAATAATCAAAGAACTGCCTACAAGAAAAGTATGGCCAGCACATAGTTATGCTAAATTACAATTCCACATACATGACCACCAAGATTTCAGTAAAATGATGCAGTTTTTGCCTAATGTGTTAAGCTTTGAGTTTGATGCTTGACTGTTTTCCAATAGTATCACCGAAATTTTTATAAAAGTTTTCAAGTCAGTGAGCTTTTTTTTTTTCAGAATTAGTTGTGGGATCCCACAGTGACTTTGTTTCCATCTTGACTTAAGGTCAGAGAGTTCCAGCTTTCCATGGATAAATAAGAGGATGTTTGATTAAGGGCATGGTCACTAAATGTTGAGTATGAAACAGGCGATATTGCTTGTTTGTCTACATTAAGTCCTATTTGCATGTGCATAAATACTCAACAAATACTTTGTTATTGTCTTTTTAGAACTTGATTGCTATTTTCTAAGTAGCATATAAAATATATAATTAATAAATAGTTTCAAAAGTAATATATGCATATAGCAAATAAGAAAATCCTGGAAGGTGCTAGGGAGATTGCTTAGTGGACAAAGTGCCTGCCACAAAATGAGAAGACCTCAGATTAGATGCCCAGGACCCAAGTCAAAAAAGCAAGTGTGATCGAAACCCTGTAATGGTCAAAAGAAAGAAAATAAATATACCTTAGGGATTTAGGAGCAGCCAGACTACATGAAAAGTTTTGTAACTATTGTATGAGAGTATATCTATCAAACTAGGGGGAGTGAGTCAGATTGGCCCAGTCTAGAAGGGCTGATCTTTGTGAGTTTAAGGCCAGTCTTGTGTACACAGCAAATTTCTAGACTAGCCAGGGACATGTAGTAAGACTTTTCAAAAACAAAATAAAATATAAAGAGATAGAGGAATACACCCTCATATTGACTCTCTCACTCTCCAGATGCACGGGCGCAACATCCGCATCTATGTGCAGACAGAGCCATAAAGTAGGCACCAGGATTGGTGTCGGAGACCTGGAAAAAAACGTTTTTCTCCAGGGCTAGAGAGATGGCTCAGGGGTTGAGAGCAGAGGACCTGGGCTCAAATACCAGCATCGACATGGTAACTCTCAATTGTCTGTTATTACAGTTCCAGGGGAACTGACACCCTCACATAGACATACACACAGACAAAACACCAATGCACATAAAATAAATAAGTCTTATTTAAATAGAACAAAAAAACACTTTTGTTTCCATAATGCTATTTGTCATTTTTATATAACAGTATCATGTTTTGTTTGAGACATTTATGCATATATGTAATATGTTTTGATATAACTCACCCCATTCATTCTTGTGTAATACCTTCCCTAGCTCCACATTTTCTACCAGCTTTATGTGATGCACTGAGTTCTCTTACTGCTACCTTTAAGTGCATGGGTGTAAGACAATCTTTTAGTACATTCCTCTTAGAGAATTAACCACTGGGAAGAAAAATGGTTTTCCCTCTGCTAGTAACCTCCTGCTTGGAGCCTGGGTCTCTCAGTGCTCTTGGGCTCACCACATTGGATAGACTTCCTGACAATCAAGCTTCAGTGGGTTAATTGTTTCTGCCTCCCCAATACTTGGTTTACACACATGCACTGTTATGCCCAGCTATTTCTCCCTCGATTGTTGTGAACTGAGCTGAGGTCCTCACACTTGCATAGAAAATGCTTTTCTAAGTTATTCTCTCAGCCCTCTAATCACTAATTTGGGTGGAAAATAAAAATTTACAGTACATTTTCTAACCCCATTCCCATGACTAAGCCAGGCCTTCATTTCCCGTTATCTCATTGGTTTTTGTTTAATTTCACTTTTGATTTTGCATTCTCTGTGATTGATGTAAGGAAATTCACTTTCTTCTGAAAATTCTTCTTCCTATCCAGATGCTCTGAATATCTGTAATGTGTCATACCTGCTCTATGTTTTTGCTACATTTTGATTCCTGAGAAATGCATTGCTATTTCATAGACATCATATTAGTTATATCTGCATGATTGTGACCATGCAAAAGGAAGAAAAAATTATGTTTTCTTACTGTCATCAGAGGGTTTTCTACAATCATGGCAGAAAATGCACAATGAGGTTCATTTCCAGGCATTAGGGTACCTGGCAGTGTCTAATCACAACATGTCGGAGCAAGAATTGGAGAATAGAACAGGTCACTAGAACTGGGCTCTAACTTTCCACAGCTTACACTTTGAGGATTCCTTCTGCCCATTAAACTCTGTCTCTTAAAGTTCCCATGGCCTCCCAAAATAGTCACCACCCTGGAGTAAAACATCAACACATGGTCCTGTATCGAATGTTTCTAATTATAACTCTACAAGACATCACCATTAGATTGCTTCATCTGTGTTCATGCTAGATCTTTAAAAAATTGAGTGATCTGAAAATCAACCTTTGCCTACTTTGAAAACAGCGTTTCCTGAAAGACTCTGAGGCAAGCTCTCTATTCTTGGACTTAAGAAAAGTCCAGTTCCGGTGGTGAGGATCAGGAGAGTTGGTAGATTGACCAAGGTAGCCATCACCCAGGCCCAGATCCAGGACTATGAGTTGGTGTACTCCAATATCCACCCCATCCATGAACTGCTGGAGCACACGAACGCTCTGGTGCTGCAGATCCAAAGCTGCAGGATCTCTGTGACACAGAACAACAGCAGAGCCCAGTATCAACAGTGTAGCAGAAGCCAGAGGCCTTGGTCCAGAGCAGTGACTCGTTGCAATGAACACTTGCAAGTTACGATGTTTGGACTCAAGGTTATGTTCTATTTGTGTCACCTAAAAACAAACTCCACAATGAGATTTTTCCTCCTTTTAAGTTGTCTTTTCTTTTAGTGGAGAGTTTGCAAGGGCAGAGGTGGCTATGCAGAGCTGGTGAGATGGATGGAATCAGGCGGCATGATGTGAAATCCCCAAAGAATCAATAAAACTTTTTTTTTAAAAGAAAGTCCAAATTCATGATTCAGAGAATGAAATTTTGATATTTACTTTATCAGTTCTTAATAAGGTTTTGAAATATAAATATACGAATCTTCCTTTTGTTTTTCAAACTTTTGAAAATCTCTTCCTTCAAATGTAGTACCTTTACTATAAATATTATGAAAATTCTTACCAGGACAAGAGATATCTTGATCTCTGTTCCTTTGTTGGATGTCCACTATGGGTTGAACATCATGTTTCATCTTCATGACATTTCCTGGTGATTTTTTTTCTGTATTCCTTATCCATTTCAAAGGAAGATTACAATTTTAATTTCATATTGCTAACAAGATTTTCATCTTTAAAATGTTTCTGTGTTTGA
The DNA here is from genome assembly GCA_001685075.1 of Bramus lutescens. NCBI lineage: Eukaryota > Metazoa > Chordata > Mammalia > Rodentia > Cricetidae > Bramus > Bramus lutescens. The sequence goes on from LOEQ01002528.1 coordinate 367,330, forward strand.
TGATTTTATTTTTTATGATAATATGCTGTGTCTTTCTATTGTATTCTCCTTTCTGCTGATGTTCCAGAGGTAAGTGTGTGAGCAAAGTCTACCATATGACTTGATGTCTGAAAACTTAGGGAACAAATCATAGTCAAAAAAATTGGAAAATTTTTTACTATACGGAAGATGACATAAAATTGTGTATATTTTCTTTTCTTCCTCATTCCTCGTTTTCTCTCTTTTCTCCCTATGTCCTTTCTAGTTCTTGTGTGTGTGTGTGTGTGTGTGTGTGTGTGCATTCACCCAGGGAAATTTCATAAATCTTTATGATATATATATATATATTTTACTTTTTAGTATGTTTTACAACTACCATTTATTAGATCAAATATGAATACACTTTGTTGGAGATAGACATTTTAGTAACTTTGAATAAGAAATTACTCTCTGCTTTTTTAATTATATAGATTTCTCTGTATGCAAACATATGGTAGGAATACCCTGTACAAGAATCAATTGAAATATAACACAGCATGCTAGTTCACAGTAATTCACTCATGTGTGTGTGATAATTAATTCAGCTCTTTGTCTGGATTCCAAAAACTAATTTACTCCACCATTAGGGAGTGTTTAAGGAACGGTGTCAAGTCCTCTATCTCAGTGCTTAGATTCTCACCAATGAATACATTGAGATTTACTTTATAAGGCTGTCATTTACTCTGAGAAGTGAAAGATTCATCTATTCAATTTGCAATTTACATTTAAATTCTGAATGTATTTGATTGAAGTCTCTAATCAAAAAATCAAATTTCCCAATAAGAAACTTTCTGTTCAACTTCCACATTGTAAGACTTTACGAGTCATATTAACTTTTCTAAAGGAGTAAAGCACATTTCTCTGCATCATTTAAATTAAATTAGATTCATATAATGTAATATATCCTATCATTTCAGGGTAAGTCATATACTTGCAGAAAATAAACTATGTTAATTTTGTCATTGCTGTAACAAAATGCACAACAAAAGCAATTTAAGGAAGGGTGTTTGTCCCAGCACCTGAGTGGGTAATACATTGTGAAGTGGATACACATTGGTGATAAAGGCTATTTCACCAATAGCATGAAGCAGAGGTCCCCATTACAGGGCAGGAGTAGAGGGGGCCGAGTTCATTTTTGTCCTTTCTCACTTATCTGGATACAAACTCCAGACTGTCGGGTGACACTCCTAAAGCACAGCACAGTTCTTCCGTCCTTAGTTCAACCTTTTAGGAAATGATCTCATGGAGCCCCCAAGACGCACATATTCTAACAAATCTAAGTCTAGTTAAATGACAGTGAGGATTATTCATCTTATAGATTGTAACAGACTATGAACAATTATATAATACTTTCATTTTATACATATACTTCTACATAAAGCTGTTTTCTCTATTGTTATACTGCAAATAATCACTTGATTTTCATGATGGGATTTTTCATTAAATGATAATTTTCTTCATATATAAAATATATTTATGTGAAATTCAATTTCTATATATCAGTCACTTAAAATACCACTGTATATCCTGCCAGGTAATATAAATTTCTAAAATTATTTAATCATCGTTACAACAACCACAACAGAAAACATTTAACTTATTATAATTATTTTGTTGATACTACTTAACATGTTATGGCCATTGCAATGCAGAGGTACTGAGGAATGGATAAACACAGTCCTAGATTTCAAGACCTAGCAAGAGAAGGCAAATAGGCATTTGTAGTTAGACATGCTAGCTGGAAACAAAGGTATAAATGGTGTTCACTTAGGTTCAAGAGGTGTTAAAATAGTAATTAACCAATAGTATTTCTGTAATTTACCTTTTAGAAATATTGCAAACATAATTCCAATTAAAACAAAATCAATAGCTCTTTAAATATACCCAGATTCATTATGATATTGCATTGTGAAATGTGCCTTCTTACACAGAGAATGCATGATGAGGTATCCTAAACTAAAGTGTATTTCTAGTGGTGTGGCTCAGGTTTGATACTTTATGTATTATGTTAGTGTCCTTCGCATTAAATTTATCATACAACTTAATATAAATTAAGAAGGGAACATTATGGAAAGTATTCTAAGCATTGGGAGTCCATAGCAGAACTGTCAAATACATAAACTGGTAGTTGAAGGACAATGTGAAATATAACAATAGAGGTTTTGTACTTTGAATGTAGACAATATCTGATACGTGCTAGAGAAGCTGACATCCATCAAATGGAGTACACAGAGATGATCTAATGCACTCAGAGGTATTGAGAACGAAGCTGTGTTTTTTTTTGTTTCTCTTCATGAAAATGCTGCCCCGGTATAGTGGTATATACTTAAGGTAGTATTTTCATTTTCTTCTGGCTCATTATCAGTGATATTTATACAATAAAGCATACTTTGAGTATGCACAAGTGTTGTGTGAAGGTTGCTTGCTTGTTTCCTGCTTGCTCAGCCCCAAAATAATCTCACAGAAACTGTATTATTTAAATCACTGCTTGGTCCGTTAACTCTAGCTTCTTATTGGCTAATTCTTACATCTTAATTTAACCCATCTCCATTAATCTGTGCAACACCACGGGGTCATGGCCTAGCAGCAAAGTTTCAGCATTTCTGACTCCGGCAGCAGCTCCATGGCTTCTCCCTGACTGCGGTCTTCTTTCTCCCAGCATTTACTTTAGTTTTTCCTACCTATCTCTTTCTTCCCTGCTCTGCTATAGGCTCAAAGCAGTCCTTTATTAACCAATGGTATTCAGAGGGGAATTTCACATCATTACAATTCTTTCATGACTCTTCTGAGTTCAGGAATCTTTGTATGGTAAATGGTAGGTATGTATACACACAAACACACACACACACACACACACGCACACACACTTAATGAACAGAAGTTCCAAGCAATTGTGAGTGTGATTTTTTTTTAATTTTATGAGATGAAAGGAATTCTAGAGAACAGTGAATTCAGATGACAAGGCCTGCTGGGTACCCAACATTCTACTTTGCTTAACAATAAAGCACAAGAATAAATCTCTTGAAGAAAAGTGTAGCAGAAAGAAGAAAATGGTGCCTGTACTCATATTATGCAACATCTCAGAAAAAAACAAAACTGACACAATCATATAAATGCCAATTTAAAGAGAAAAGCAAGCTGATAGAAAGAAAAGAAATTGTCAATTAATATCTAATTCCTGATATTCATGGGGACAAAAAATAAAATACTGTACATAGAAACAGAATTCCAAATGTCGATGAACCAATACAAATAAACACATATTGTTGTATTAAGGCAACGCTTCAGTAGGATGCGTCTAGTCCAACACAGATTTATAGACCATATGATGATTGCTTTCATTTACTTTACACTTATTAATTTTCAAATCAGGACTTTATTTGGATGAATTAAAGAGTAACTATTTTGAAGTTCACTTACAGGAAATCTAGAGACCTATTTGCTCAGGAAAGAGTATCTCTAGGTAGACAGCAATTGAGCAGAAGTTAATATCAAGAAAGATGACTGCGTAAAAAGTTACCAAGTGTCTCCTTATGATATATATTGGCTCTCTTCTGAAGCCAGATGTATATTATAACAAGGTTGTCCAATTACACTATATTTATTTACAACTATGCATTTTGGTGGAGCTCACAGTTTATTCTTGTCAAAGGAACCAAAGTTGAAGTATTGTGTGTAACTCTGTCACTTTGACTCTGGTTTGTTAATGTTGTTATTCTATTTTTGAATTATATGTATACAATATGTTTATTTTTCAGAGAGGCAAACATGCCCTTTCCCCTATATGTTTTATAGAGATGCAATGATTTTTGCAATGAATGTAACAACAATAAGAACAATTTCTAAGTTTGAACATGAAAGAAATGTGTCCAAAAGCAATATATGCAACAGCCTGTTGTATGAATATGGAAGAGCTTTACAAATCATCTAAACTTCCGTTTTAGATTTTTGTTTTTAATTTGGAAGGGTATTACTCTTATCATTAAGCTATTTTTACAAGAATGAGTGCTCTTTTCAAAGTATTGTGGAATGATATGTTTAGTAGGATGTAGAAAATTTGACTAATAATTCATGATCTTAAATACTAGAAATAAACAGATATTTTGCAATTGAAATCATGTAATTTAAACTTCTTTAAATGCCAGAAAATAAATAATTATCAAAGTGTGTAACTAAAAGATCAAGACATAATACAGTATATGAATAAAAAAAACAGTTTATTTCAGGGACATTGAAATTGCAAAAGCAGGATGTTGAACCATTGCGTGATAGTTAACAACTTTTTCATAATAACTATGGTGTAATATCCAGTCACAGGCAGGAAGAAAATTAAATAGTAAAGTTAACTAAATGCCATAGCTATATGTTGACAATTGAATTATAGGGAAATGAGCTTAAAACATAAAGTCGTGAAGTACATTCATCTGCTTAGGGATGTCAAAATTTCTTTCATCCATAGGAATACTACATCACTGGTTTAAAGTCTACATGATGGTTAAAACCCATGAGACAGTTTTTTTTTAAATATTCTACAAGAAACATGAAAAACATCATACTATATATAATATTTTTCTATCTATAATTTAAGCCAGAAATAAAAGCATTTATTATGCGGTGACAATTACTATTATATTAAATCAATATAACTTAATTGAATCTGTTCTCTAAGTAAGCTTAGGATTTGTATGTGGGTTTGAGTGTGAAGGATCAAGAGTTTTTTGTAATATTTTTTCACTTTTTGTTGTATTTTTCCTAATTTAATTCCTGTCATATAATCAAATGTATAGTAACATCCATACCCATCAGTAGAAGACTTAATCATGGACTAACTGGTAACAAAACTTTCATACATATTTATAATGTAGTAATAATCATTGCAGCTAATATTTTAGATATTCTTTCCCACTGCAATATGTAAGATAAAGCAAAATTTTGTGACCCAATGTTTTAAAAAAGCATGAAGACAATGAAAAGAATAGAAAAAATTTCACTATATTTTAAATTAATCAAAATGATAATACAATGAAGTTTGTTTGCAATTAAATCATTGGAAGCAATATTGAATATATAAATAGGTGGGAAAAGGCATGGTGTTCTACAAATTAATTCTCATTCTTAAGTGGTTGAAGTAGGAAAATCAGGTATTTAATCATTATATAGCAAACTCAAGACCAGTTGGGGCTACATGAGAAACTGTAGTATATATATTTTAATAAGGCTCATGTACACATAGACTAGTTTATTTCAAATTAGTATCTCAGAATTTTCAGGGCCAGAATAATGTGAATGAATGAAACTAACTTGTCAATGGATCCATAATTGATTAAGAGAATGCAGGCTACAGGTGTGACTCTGTCAGTAGATTGCTTGCTGCCTAAGTATAAGGGCATGAGTTTAGGTTGCCAGCACTCATTTAAGGAGAAAAAAAATAAAGTCTCAGCAGCTCACCTGTAAAGCCAGAGCTGAAAAGGCCACAATCGAAGAATCCTAGGCTTATTGACCAGTCAATTTAGTCAATTCAGTATGCTCTGAATTCACTGAGATACACTGTCTCAAACGTTCCAGTAGAGAGTAAATGAAAAAGACATAGAATGTAGAGCTTTGGATTTCACACACGCATGCATGAAGATGTATACATACATATAACACAAATACAGAGATATGCAAAAACTTGGTAAGCAGTAAAAATACACACATACACATACATTTCTGCTAGTCAGATTATCTTGTTCATTTGTTTATTTTGTATAGATTTTATCTTCTTACATCCTGAAAGGACAGAAGAAAACATTTACCCAATATAAGTAAAATTTAATCAAAGCTTATCCTCTTCTTTGTGATCATAAACAGAAACAGTTTATGTTTTGTCTTCCTTTAAAAATTATAATGGAAATCACATTATTCTTCACATAACTATATGTACACAAAATTTTATAGGATATCATTCATTAAACTATGTAATCTGAAAAATTGTTTGAACTCACTGTATTAACCTCCATAATTAAATATACCTCTGTTTAATAGAACACAATTGAGTTACATAATAGCACTAACATTATCAATTAAATTTTGGTTAATTTAACAATGGGTGATTTGTTTCTGAGACATGAAGGCATCATTCTCAAGTTGTGATTAAGTCAACAATAATAATCACCTATAATGTTAAAAATGCATATGCATATTGATATCAAATATGACTTATTATAAAAATTACATTACCATGTACTATTATAACATATATCCCTTAGCTTGAAGATACTTGTGAATTATAACAATTCATAAAATAATATTTCCGATTGAACCTATTATAACTTGTGTGTTCTTTTATGGCTAATAATATTAGTATTCTGGATGTTATCCTGCTTAAATTCAGAGATGCTATATCTCATGCGATTATTTTAAATTTAATTTGACACCTTCTTATGAATTCCCATGTATTTCCTAATAAGCAGATGGATAAAGAAAATGATATAATGGTTAATTTTAATGTTGAGTTTGGGTGGATTGAGGGTCACCATTAACCCAAAGCTCTGGGTCTTTAACAGATATTCTACATAGAAAAACCCATTATGAATGTGCAAGCAACATTCAAAGGGATAGAGTCCTGCTGAGAGTAACAAGGGAAAGGAACTGAGCATCAGGATTCATCTTACTGCACCTGTGACCACAGATTCATTGTGCCTAGGTGCCTTAGGCTCATTTCAGCAAAGCTTCCATACCGTGAAGAATTGTGCCATCCAACTTTAAAAGCAAACAAATCCTTCTGTGGTGTTTGGAAAGGAAATGGCCCCAGTAGGTTCACATATTTGTATGCTGGGCCCTTACAAGGTAGCAGTTTTTTGAGAAGAATGACAAGGAAGTTCAACCTTGCTGGAGTAAGAATCCCAGTGTGGTTAAGCTCTGAGAATTATCGCCTGGACCCACATTGATTCTCCATGTTTGCTGTTGAAGACACTATATCTCATCTCCCTACTCCTGCCACCATGCCTGCAGTACCTACCAACGTGATGGGCTCTCATCTGTCTGGATCAGAAGCCAAAATGGACTCTGTCCTGGAAGTGGCTTTTGGTCATAGTGTTTCATTACAACTACATAAAAGTCATGAACAAGGCTTTCCTTACTGAATTTGTTTTGTCAGGTAAAGAACACAGAAATGGGAAAATTTTTAATACCTATGATATAGCTTAACCTAATTAGGATTTCATGCTTTGGGGAGCCAGAATGCGTTCCTCGGATTTTTTTCATTAAATTTCCTGCTATCTTTCAGTATCAGATCTATTTTTCCTGTCTAGGTTCATTTCCCATAGTTCTTTAATAAATAATGCACCACCTGGCCAGTCTTCTTTATCCTATCTGTTTTTTATTGTTATTGTTTGGTTTGGTTTGCTTTTTCTATTCTTCATTCATTTCCAAAGGCTTCCTTTTTGAGAGGGTGGGCACTAATCTGAAGATTGAAAATTGTTTTCCACTTTCCATTGGCTTTCAGCATCTTGTTCTTGATTCCTCGTTCAACAGCTCCAGTAGCAATTTTGATTTCTTTACTAAATTTTCTTTGAAATGGTTCCCTGTAAAAGACTCTTAGGGTTTCTTTTGCTGTCAATAAAACTCCATGTCCAAAAGCAAGTGGTGATAAAGGGTTTATTTTAAGTTTATTATCTCTTGCCAGGTGGTGGTGGTGCATGCCTTTAATCCCAGCACTCAGAAGGCAGAGGCAGATGGATCTTTGTGAGTTCGAAGCCAGCCTGGTCTACAAGAGCTAGTTCCAGGACAGGCTCCAAAGCAACACAGAAAAACAATGTCTTGAAAAACAAAACAAAACAAAACAACAACAACAACAAAAATTCTCATCTAAATCTCTCATAAGAAAGATAGAAGAAACTCAAAACTGGAACCTTTAGTAGAAACTGAGCAGAGGCCATTGGGGAAGTATTTACTGACAGATCCCAGCCAGCCTACTCCAGGAAGAAAGGACGGCTACTTTACAAGTATAGTCTTTTTCCATCTGAAACTCTGAAGGGTGAAAATGAGAAACGAGGTTCCCGAAGCAAGAATATTAAACTTTTCTTTGAGTAATGAAGACTCCTACTAGGGACTTCAAATGACTACCATTCTCTGTTGTCTCCTGCAAACTCTGTTAATAGGAACTGTAGACGGCCCTCATGGAGCAGAGCCGCTCCTTTATAGGTCTAATTTTCCACGGAGATAATGAAGTTCTCAGATTTGGAATAATGGTTGGAGGAGAATAAAAAAGGATAGGGAAAAGTGAAGTTTCTAAGAGGAGAGAAATACCTGGGTGAGAGAACACTCACGAAACAATTGGTTAATAATCCTAGTCCCACGAGGGGAGGATGGGGGAAGGTTGATTGCACAGGTCTTTAATCCCAGCACTCATAGGCAGGTGGATCTCTGTGAGTTCCAGGCAGGCCTGGTCTACAGAGTGAGTTTCAGGACAGGTTTCAAGGCTTTGTAAAGAAACCCTGTATCGAATAACAACAACAACCAAGATAATCATAGTCCCAAAGGCATTCCCTTTGTTAGAGGGAAGGAAGAAAGTCATTCATGTTCTCTGTTGTCAGGCCACTTCATGAAATTCAAGGCTGGTAGAAGTTTATGCAAGTCCTGAAGTACAAACTCTCCACCTAGCTTCTGATATTGGAAATCGCCTCAACATCCAGTTGAGTTTCCATAGTACAGCTATTTCTCATTCTGAGTAATGTAGTAATTTTCTGTGAGACAAAACATTCCATTTTGGAGGTATTCTCTTAAAACATTCGTTGTTCTAGAGGGTGATAAAGTTCCATCATGTGGGAGAGCCTTTTGAAATCCAGTAAGTAAACAATCCAAAGCTTCTGGAATTCCCCAAGACTGAGCACATTGCCCAGGCTCCTTTCTCCCTAAATTTATATAAACAGGAGGGACTGCTGAGAGATCTTAGTCCAATTGATCTGTCTGTAAATTGTGCAGAGGCACTGAGTTTTCAGCTTTCATGAGTTACCTATCACCCATGCTGGAGTGGAATTTTAATGATTTGGTTGTCTTTGAATATATTCTGCTCTAGATTAACCCCCTCAATAGTAGTCCATATGTAACCCTAATAAAACTCATTGATTTACCAACTTGGACTTTGGTGGAATCCTTACTTTGTTCTGTCACTGATTTCCTATCTTGGAGGTGTAGATATTTTCTCCTGTCTCTCAGGTATGTTTGTTCACATCATTCAAAGGTCAGTAGGAAGAGGTACGGCCAACATCATTGGCTTTTGTAATGATATCAATATGTGTATTATCCATGACAAATAAAGTTACACCCAACTAGTATGCCACATGTCTAAAAAATATCCTTAAGGTCATGCTCTGATTGGAAATACTGAATTTTTTCTGCCAATTTTTATTGAATATTTGTTAACAATAGTATTAAATATTGGATATTTTGACTATAGGATCAAAGAATGTATAGGTATGTAATTATTAGTAAAAATGAAGGACAGATATAGTGTATTATTAATTATTCCATATTTATTAGTGTGCAAATATTTAAAATGAATGAAATGATGTAAATGGTAAATGTTGTTCAAATGCCACTATTTAGCTGGAACTCTCATTAAGGAACAAGTTTATATTCGCTCAGCCCAGCACTTAGAGATGATCATTCTGTTCATGTATACTTGCTTTAAGCTTCAGATCAAGCAGAAGAAATTAAACATAATTTACTTGTGTGAATAGCTAGATTTGGGTAGAAAGTGTTAAATTCATGAAGTTAACTGCATGGATTATTATATGTATTTCCACACACTTAAAGACCAGGAGGTAGGTTTGAAACAATATGCTGATTTGTGTATGTTGCCCCATCTCCTGTGAGTTTCTGTGGGAAATGACCCTGCTGCATCCAGAAAAGTTTTTCACTGCTGACATGTACCCCTTTTGGCTGTTACAGTATTCCAGGTTGTTACATAGAACAGGTTGGCCTGGTTCTCCTAACATAGCCCACGCGCTCATATTTTCTTCAGTCCTCAAGCTCCAGCCTCCTAAATTTGAGATTATGGGATTGCACCACTATTCCAGGTTACCACCCTATTTTGTTGCTATTTTTATGCTTTGTGTCAATTCAAGAAAAAAATATTATGTACACATTCATTTTTCAGTGGAAACATATAAGTTATCTAAATCTGGTAGCTAAAGTAGAACTTTGAGCTGACCACAACTAAATCACATCTAGATTTTTAAAAATAAGCCAATAATTCAGTAAATGTAATTAATAATGCTAGATTACAAACACACACATATATGCATATATTATATATAACATAAGGCAAATATTCATCATCCTGTACTACACAGATTTTTCAGTAAACTTTGCTAAGCTAGAACATCAACTCAGTTTCACTTCTGCTCTAATTCCATGTTTCTATAACATGAATATGAACTATGATTGTATGTACAAGCAAGTGTACAGGCATGCCATTCTTCTTGTTTCTTTTTATTATTTTATTTTTTAAAAACAATATTTTTATTTTAAATATTAATCCCAATTCTCTCTCCTTCCCCTCCTCCCTCTCTCCCACCTTCCACCCACCCGACAGTCCATCCACTCCGCAGAGCGGGTGAAGTCTCCCACCTCCCACGGGAGTCAGCAGAGACTGTCAAATCACTTGACACAGGACCAATGCTCTCCCTGTTTCTAAACTGAGCAAGATATCCCTTAAGAGGAAATGGGCTCCAAAGTGCCAATTCATGTACTAGTGAAGCGATAAATACTAGCTCTACTGCCAGAGGCCCCACAAACTGCCCAATCCACACAACTTTTTACTCACATTTAGAGGAACTTGTTCAGTCCTATGCAGGTTCTCCAGCTGTTGGTTCTGACTCAGTGAGCTCCCACTAGCTCAGGTCAACTGTTTCTGTGTGTTTTCCCATCATGGGCTTGACCCCTTTGCTCATATTATCTCTCCTCCCTCTCTAGGACTGGACCCCGGGAAATACAAACCAAACTAAGACTGAGAAATCATCTTACACACGTCAGAATGGCTAAGATCAAGCATGTCTTTCTAAATCTCCTGGGTTGATCACTAGTGTTTCACTTACTGACAGCAATCTGAAATCTTTTATTATAAGAAGTATGTTGTGAATGTACATATATGACTTTCATACAGAAGGAAGAAAAGGAAGAGAAACATGTAGTTTTTTAATTAAAATATAAAAGAATAATGATGTGATATTTTGCTTTTCTACATTCAATATTATTTTCCCAGTCAGTGAATAATAATACTTACGAATTTATTAGTTGAAAACTTTTGGTCTTTTGCCAAATAGCTAGCTAAGACAAACATGCCAACTTAATCTATGAGCTTGACATTTGAAAGTGTAGCTTTCAGATGGGAATTAGGACAGATGTTTCCTTACGCTGTTCCAGATAAACCACTGTAAACTATGAAATCTGGTAAAAGAAGAAAAAAAGCAAGATGTATTTGAGTGGGTGCATAAAATTATTAAAATTAATGTTGAAAAGCAGGGCAGTGCTCTTAGAAGATTAGTACTATGGCTTCCGGTTCACAAGCCCTGCTTTCTGTGGAAGTTTATTAGAACATATTAAAAATTTCTTAGTTTTGTTTAGAATACTTTGAAAATAATATATTTAAACAAAAAGTTTTCTGTGGAACTGTATCAGAATATATTAGAAATTTCAAGATCTTAGTACATTTTGAAAATAAAATGTGGTTCAAATGCTATGATTTAGCTGGAACTAAAAAAAAACTGCTACTCATGAATTTAGCAAGCTATATTATTATGTTATTTGAAGTATGCATTTTGAATTTTGTGACAATAGACTAATGGATCACTTTGATTTTACCATCTCTGAATGAGGACAGATGTGATAACTTTTCCAGTTACAGAATACAGTCATGAGTGATCCCATGAAGATTAGAGGGAAAACAATGAAAGGAACAGAGAGAATATTCTGTACAATCATTCAGTATTACTGACGTCCTCCAGTTTCCAGCGTCATAGTATTGTAGGTAAAGTTTTAGGAAAATTTGAGTTCAGTAACTTTAACATACTTAAGACTGTGTCAGTTGCTTTCTATTTGTATGATAGCTAAATTGTGTGTGTGTGTGTGTGTGTGTGTGTATGCTCATGCACAGACAACAGACATAGATTTGAACCACAAGGGGTGGAGGTCAGAGCACAACGTGATGAACCCAGTTATCTTCATCCATGTGAAGCTCAGAGATGAAACTCAGACATTGCACCTTCACTCATAGAATCAGCTCACATTCCCAGCCCCACAACAATTTTAATTCAATTTTATTTTTAATTTTATTTTATTTTCATTTGTATTAATTTTTGTCCTTTAGTGCTTTCTTTCTTTGGACAGAGTATTTTGTGAGTATCTTGCCTAGTTGCTTCAACTGAATGATTCTTTAAAAGAGATTTTCCATTTTTACCTGTTTAAATGCAGAAAGGGTTTAATCCTGTTTAAATGCAGAAAGGGTTCCCTTCAACAGACTTTAGAGGAAGAACCAGCTTCACCAAATGTTTTTCTCATGATTAAATTTTATCTAAGCCACACAGTGGCACGTTGATTGATATTTCTCATCCCCAATGTGTTTTTTTTCCTAAAAAAAAAAAAAATTCTCCTTATTCCTTTTACTAAGATGTGGAAATCTGGGTTTGCAATGAAATGTTTGGATATTAGTAAAATATGTTGGTTTCAAGCCTCTATACGCTCTTTATAAAATAATTTCAGCTCCCTTAAATATGTGTGAAAGCTAACAGTTATTAGTCACAATTCATTTCTTTCTTCCTGTGAAAATTGAGTATGATTCCAACTATTACTAGTTGATACTATACATATGTTAAGAATTGTTTCCAGGGTAGTCGGATATAGTCCTTTTGAGTCACTGTATCCAACATGCTCTCTAGCCACATTTTATAAAAAGGTAAAACAAATGCTCTGGCATGATTAAGAGATGATTCCTCTCTTACGATTATATTACATTTTACGAACTCGCTTTTATCCATGTCATACAGTATTCTTAAATATTTTCTTAATCTTTAAGGGTAATGTTTTTGGATCTGTCTGATAAAAGTCCAGACAAGTTTCCATGTTTTCAAACATTTTTTTCTCTTCATGCTAATAAGCCGTAGGTAAATCTGAGGAAATAAAAAACAAAGGGTCAGTTATTTGGCTGTAGAGACACCAGAATCCTTGAAAAACATCTCCAGCTGATGATGTTCCAATGTTTATCTCATCCCCTACGAGTCCTTTACAACTGTGTCCCAACCAAGAGTTTTCTTACTCACAAGAACTGTCTTACTGAAGCTTAAGTTTCTGCAGCAATAGTGAGAAACTGCAGTCCCTTGGTTTGATTCATTCTGTTAACGCCAGTGAGACTTTTCAAGATCTTTCTTGATTTCACTGAAGTTTTTTCTAGGGTTTTATCACAATTGGATTTTTTTCCCTGTTGCAATCCTGCTCTACCTTCTTTCTCTAGTTTCACTAGTAAGGTAACAATTATGCATATATAACTCAGTTGTAATTTCTTAATATTGTAGTCCCAGTCAATGCATCATGTACAAATGTTCTGATTAGCAATATGCTTGCATATATTAGGTAGTAAATTTAGATAGACTTCACTTCTTATTTAAAGAATGAAACATACCTTTTATTTTTTAAATGATATATTCAGAAGCCTGAAACTTTTGCCCGGATTCTCCTTTATTTCCCAAAGAATTGAAGTTGAGTTTCATCTCTCTCAATTATTTTGACTTTCACATACTTCTACTTAAGAACATTTTCTTTTCATCTCCATGATGTTTTAGTTACTACGCTATTTCTATACTCTTCTCATGGTGAGACATGACAAAAAGTAATTTACACTTTGTTTTCCTGCAATCCAAATTTCACACTCACCTCTCATGAAAATGCTCCCTTACGAAAACTGGTAAGTAACTGTTTGCTAAAATAACTATTTTAAGTATATACTGTATATAATTCTTCTCGAGCAAAAAATAGTTCACATTTCCCTGTGCTTCAGAATTCATTCCTCTTGTGGTTTCTCTGACAACCTTAATTCTTGATCATTGTATCATGAGATTCTTGATGTATTTTTCAATTCCTGTTCTATAGACACTAACAACCCTTGCGACTTTTTAAGTATTGAAAGTAAGTAGCTTTGCCTAGAGTCTTATAGGCTCTGTTTCTGTGCCTTGACTGAGCAGCACTTCTATCATCTGCCTGATCTTTTATCTTCCGGCACCACTAACCAGTTCCTGATCACATTCTCGGAGAGACTAGCTATGATTCCTTCAGCTTGGTTTCCAGTCTGTTTGAGCTGACGGTTCCTTTACAAAAGTCACGGTGTGGGAGGGCAGAGGATTCCAGGTGGGGAGTTGGATTGCTTTGGTTTACCATGAAATCTATTTCCTAGGAAATGATGCACAATTTGACTTGGCCATATTGAGACTAAAGGGAAGAGTGATGGATGATTGAGTCTGTCTATGATCTTGACAGGGTCGAACTGTCCTTTCTGAGTTGGTCAGCAGAATTTGGCAGCCTTTAGGCCAAAAACGTATGTATGCCTCAGGCCGTCATCACCACTGTTAGTCTGAATGAGTTCACAGTTCTTTTGTGTCCAAAGGTACACTTCCCTGGTCACTGCCAATGGCTAGGAAAGTTTTAATCTTTCTTTTCAAACTTTCTTGTATCTGTTTTGTGTTTATTCATATTGTGTAGCAATTGGGTCTGCTAAATATAAGCCATGATGTGCAAAATGTCTAATTTCAGTGATATGCATGTTGCATATTTTGATATTCAGTTTTAGAGGTATCATAGAATATAAAATATGATAATAATATAACTTTGATTGTATTAATGATAAAATCATAAAATTCCAATCAGAAATACCATGATGAATCAAGCAAAAGCCTGGGAAGAAAAGAAGGCCGTCTATTTATAGTACCTTCACACCTGCTGTTATTTGCTTCTGAGTGAGCCTCTATGCTGTTGTGTTGCATTGGCCTTCCCGTGATCATTTAGAAGTAGGAGATTGCTATTAGAAAGACTTTTTGGAAGGAAAGACTATTATTTTGAGAAAGTCACTAATTTTGCCTAAATTACACAGAATAAATGGAAGTATCAGAAATGGAAAACAAGTAGATTCATCCATGAATCTGAGTTTGTTCTTAGAGAGTGCAGCCTCTTTCACCCTTCCTAAGTTAGCCAGATATTAAAGCAGTGATAACAGCGATGCCTTGAGGAGTATACTGTCATTATTGCTATCCTTGGTTTAGTAATGATTCCAAGGCATGTAATACATGTTTCAGGTATTAATTCGAAAGCTTTCCCCACATTGCTTCATGAATTTTCAGCCATATCTGGATGGTGCTATTTTTAACGTCATATTTCATAGATTTGAAAAAAAAGCAAATCAGGGAAACATAAGAGTCATAGAATCTGAAAGAACTCAGGTTTGACAAAAGACAGATACATTCTAAAGTCAATAATGTATTCTTCAGGTGATAATAACTACATATATCAATAATTGAGAATTTCTTTATGTAGCTAACAGATATAATTAATGGCATTATATCTAGGGCATTTATATTACTTATTTACACTGGATTCCCTATTGTTTTGTAGCTCTACATATTCTTAAAGTCTTACATATGCCATAAATATTTGGAACTAGGGGCATTCATTGTCCAGTACACTATTTTATCAATAGAGAACAAAATGAGTCATAGCTCATCAATTCTTAAAACACTGCTACCTATTAATGGCCTGGGTTCATTTGTTTTTTCCAGGTAGGAACTGTGGCTACGCCAAGAGAAACTGAATTTCTCTTTCATAAGTTATTTCTTCTGACAGCAATGAGTACAGCCAGGCAGATGGTATTCAGCAGCATAATAGATATTTACAGACATAAGGTTTGGGGGACCCTCAGATCTAGTGATTCAAGCATTAAAAGCTTTGGTTCAGACCTCAGTGCCAGAGGTCCTTACTGTTTTCACCACCTCCCAGGACTAGTGTCTGAGAACCTCTGTCTTTAAGGCCCAATAGCTCTAGGAATTCATGGAGCAGCTTTCAGCTCCCTCTTATCATTATTGTTCCTGTCAGCAGGAAAGTACCTGCTGCCACTTCTGGTTCCCAACTGTCCTCACCATCCCTGGCTCCATTACTACTTTCTTTACTGATGCTGCCTGCTGTCACCACTGCCACCATCAATGGAGTCTGGGTGCCCTGCTCTCTATGAAACCACAGGAATTTACCTGCTGCAGCTCACAAGTGTGCTCACCAAATGTGTCGAATGGCTTAGCAAAGAGGCTTTGCCCCAGTAATCACTGACTTTCAAGCAGACAAAGGGTTGTGTCACACCAACTGTACCATTATCCCCTGCACTGGTAACGATTTTGCTAATGCAAGAAGAGAATGTTTTATTGCAAAATTACATAAGCAGTTTCAGCTGTGGCTGAGCCCATATCTTCAGGGTCACAAATATACATTGAATAATGGCACAAGCAACTGTGGATATAACAAAGATTAGCTGAGCATTCAGAGAGCTCAAAAAGAGCCACTGCTCAATGACAATGTCCTTTGCTTTATAGAACCTTCTTAGTTTCAGGAGGTCCCATTTATTCATTTTTGCTCTTATTGTCTGTGCTACTTGGGTTCTACATAGGAAGTGGTTTCCTGTGCCCATGTGTTGTAGACTACTTCCCA
>LOEQ01002528.1:397201-408055 GCA_001685075.1 Bramus lutescens
AATATGTGAGAGTTAGCCAATAAGGGGCTGGAGATAATGGGCCAGGCAGTGTTTAATTAATACAATTTCCATGTGGTTATTTCGGGGGATAAGCTAGCCAGGTGGCCTGGAGCTGAGTGGTGGGAAGTGGCCCACCCGCTCCTTTTACAACATATTTTTGTATTCATAAAAGCAATTTTGAAATTTGATCAAACTTAGAAATTAATTTTACCATAACAGAGTTAAGAACACGTCATTTTAAAAAGTAGGGTATAGGTATTTCTGAATCTATAGCCCTCAGGAGCAAAGCTTGAAATCGCTATCTTGTCCACACAATCCAAATAACAAGGTGCTCTTGAAAACGAGGTTGTACATCTGTCACTTTCATATCACTTTAATCTTCATAAAAGTTTCTCAGTGTCTTAAACCTGATGACTTGTGTTCTTGGTAGCAGTAAAACTAGCACAATCCAAGAGTGATGGTGCTCATTCTTATGTAGTTCCTTGTAAAACCACAGGAGCAAAGAGCTTTCACATCTGTTCACACTTGGCAAACAGTGGTGATTTACCTAATCCTTACATAATGAGAAAACAAACCCTTTGAAGCATTTGGGACAAACAACGTAATAGCATAGTGTATTAGTGTAGCAGAAGAGCAAATGGTTTCAAATAGTTTCTCCTAATTTTTAAAGGTTTTCATTAGCATTTCCTGCACTACATATGATGGCATAGCAATTCTGTTAGTATTTTCTAATATAATTTGTGAATTTACATTTAATTCTTTTAAATAATTATTTGCCTTTATGAATAAAAAAGTAAAAGTTGTTGAGTTTTACATGCGTCCATCATTTCCTACTCTTAAAAAGATTATATTTTATACAATAATCACTTAAAGACAATCTCAATATTCAAATACAAATGACTCACTGTTATTACTGACAACAAAACAGTACAGATTCATAATTGTAATTATTTACATATAGAATCAAAATGCTATTTTAAAAATAATTGCTAAAACAAAGATAGACTCATAAATGAATGACAATAAGAAAGACATCAGACAGCCTTAGCAAGACAGGTAATGAGAAATATTTATTAAGTATATAATCAAACTTTCATGGCAGATAAAAATATATAAAATTTGTAATATTGTTGTTTCTAATCAGTAAATGATAGCTGAGAATTTTACATCATCTAGAAGTAATAGAAAGTCAAATAAGAAATATTAGCAGCAGCAAATGTAAAAAAATATATTTGGTTCATTTATTTTTATGTAGAGATATATTTTCTTATACTTATATGTGTATAAACTAAGTAATAAATGTTTTATAGAAGAAAATTTAAGAGTTTCAAATAATTTAAAGCCATTATTGAAATGAAAACTCCTAACACATGAAAATGAAATCAAATATGTTTTAGGTTGGCTACTCATAGGGCTAATCACACACATATATCTATGTATTTATTTCTGTACAGTAAAGAAAATTTTATCTCTGTGTATAAGTGTACCCTCATTAGAGATAGGCTGCAGATATTTGGACCATACTGACTTCAAACTTCTTGTCCTCTTATTTCAATGGCTCCACAGCTTGCTTAGAAATATAAACATTCATGTTCACCTCATAATGCTCCTAAGGTAAATAAGAAAAATTTTAATATGATATCTTAGTTTATTATCCTTTATTAATATAAGATCAAACAATATAAGCTAATTTATGTGTGTGTTTGTGAAATTATAAATCATATGAGTATAAAAATATATACATAATACTGATAGGAAACCTCAAACTAAGAACATTGTATTTCTCTCTATTATTTAAAAATCCTATAAATTCCTACAGAAGGTGTAGACTGCATGGACCAAAACTTTTCCAAGAGTTCATGAATTATTATACAATTGCAACTCTGAGATGTGAAGACTTTTAATGTAATTCTATGTAAACATGTCCTTCCCAGTTCTCTTTCAAGAATGACACTCTATGAATCATTTCAATCTTTATCAAACTGATAAGAGACTAAAAAGATGCTTTGGTGGAAGCTAATTTATTACAGAAGGTGTACAGTAAGTCATAGATGAAATCAAAATAGAAAGGTAGAATATTGGAGTGGGGTATGAAAGCTTAAATGGGGAGCATTGAGGAAATATGGGAAAAATCGTGGTGTGAGAGAGTTGACTCAAAGATGTGTAAAAAAGACGCATGGAAACCTTCTCTCACATCAACCAGTAAGATAGATCTGGAGAGCATAGTAGAATATATGTTACATGCAAGAGGAGCAGGATTTGAAAGGATTGAGCAGTGATGATACTGGCGTATGAAACACAAAAAGGTGTATTGGGTTAGTTAAGTAAAACTATGGATGTATGTAAAAGTCTTATGGGAACCCACTTGTTAGTAAGCTAATTTCAAAAGTTTAACTTAAAAAATATTCAAGCAGATATACCTGCATAGATTAACAATGCCACGCCAAGAAGTCACATGGTATTAAATTAAATTTGCCGTATAAAGCATCAGATACTTCTCTGTGAATTTTGATGAGGGAGTCCATGTAAGTCTCCAATACAACAAAAACTACATCCATCATCCTTATTTACTCACCATAACTACATAGGCAGACATTATTTCTTAAGACAACACATTCCTTGGCAGAAGGCCATAGAGACAACAATCTCCAAACTGACCAGAAACTTCCTTTCTGTTGTCTTTCTGCCACAACATTAAAAAGTGATCAACAGGCTGCTGAAGAGAAGCGATAGCAAGGTCTTACCTGATGGTGGTCCCTGATATTCCAATATTCATCTTCCAGTGAATTATGTGTCTGGTGGTAGGAGTGTTACAGGGTAAGCAATTTTCTGATTAAAGTTAGGAGGTACTCACAGCAAGAAGGATTACATCTGCTTCTGAAATCCTTATTGAAAATCAAAGGATGTGTGCTCAGAAACCCTAGGGAAGAGTCTGCTATTGTTATTTGACTAAATGGTCCTGTTTCCAAGTTTCATTAAATGTTTTTGTCTATACTCATAGATCTGGGATATTTACATCTTTGACCAGAGAAGCCCCTTTTTGCAATAGGTGGGAGCTAAAGCAGAGATATATTAGTGCAGACATATATATGAGACATATTAGCAGAGATACATATGAGATACTAAGTGTTTAGTCATAAATTGAACATCATTCTCAAATTTCCCTTCCACTGATGCTCAGTAAAGGGCTTAAAAGGGCTTAAAGGGCTTAAAAGGAATCTGACAACCAGAGAATGGGAATAAGTGCTACGAAATTCTGCGCTCTAGATATGACACAGCTATCGCAAGCATGAACTCCTTTGCAGCTATGGACACTTGCACAAGAGCTGTAGAAGATCAAGCCAGGCAAATGTTTCAACAACATGAGTATGATAGTTAGAATTTAAAGGGCCTCCATAATTTCATTAGGAGTACTACAATTAGGACAGGTGGCTTTGTTGGAATGGGTAAGTGTTTGTTGCAGGAAGTGTGTCACTGTGGGGTGGGCTTTGAGGTCTCTTATATTACCAAGAAACACCCAGTGTACCAGACCACCTCATGATGCCTGTGGGTCAAGATATATGATTCCCATCTCCTTCTCCAGGAGATGTCCCACCATGATGATAAACCTCAAACTAAACTTCTGAAAATGTAAGCCTCCCCAATTAAATGCTTTTCTTTTATAAGAGTTCCCAGGGTCATGGAATCTCTTTGTAGCCATAGAAACTCTAAACAAGACAATGAAAAAAGTTTTCTTCAAGTCTCTTCTTTTACTGATGTTTTATTTGCAGGTAAACTCTGTTGGTAGAGGAAGAATATTATTGCTTGATGTGTAGCTACTTGAAAGTTTCTTGCGCTGCAATTTGTACAGTGTTCTCAAGCACATATGGTCAGTACATATTGGATATAGTGGGCTATCAAAATTTAAAAGATTTTAAAAAGATGAAGGAAGGGGAGACAGTGACATGAAGTTACATTACATAAGGGACAGACTAAGGGAACTTGCAACAGAAATTTGAAACACATGATCATATGTCATCATATACATGCACGCATTTGGCAAGAATAAATAATAACTTTATTGTTTTTTATAAAAATATTTTTTATAAAAAGTAACTTAGTTATTATTTTTATTTTAAGGTTGTAAGTTCATCAGAACCCTGTTTACTGAGAAAGTAGGACCATAACAAAATAAATGTTCTGAGGACTCGAAGTGAGGGTCCCCCATTTTTCACTCAACTAACCATTTAAGATGAGGGAAGCATATTTTCAGTAAGTGGAAGCAAAGGTGAAAATCACTTACTCATTTTGTGCTTGGATTTAGGTTAGACTGGAAGAAAAGATAATGTTTAGATAAAGAACAATGACTAAATTTCCAGGTCTAATTATCTTGTTTCCAAGAGTAGCAGGCATACTGCCAACTTCATCATTAACTTTGTAGAGGAGCTCCACATAGGAAAAAATTGACACAGGACAGATGAAGCAATGAGACAGGTAAACATAAATGTTCCTAAACAACCTATTTTCCATATTGACATACATTTCATTTAAGATGGGAAAGCTTTAATTAAGTGGAAGATGACTGTAAAATGGCTTACCTGACATGTGAAGCAATAAGCCTATTCCCTCTTTGCAACTAAAAGCTTAAAATTATCCATCTGTCATATCTTTAGATGGTGGAGACAGTCATAGATGGCAGCCTGCCATCTTAATTACACAACTATTCCTCTTACTATTATATATCATGAAGGGTTCGAAACATATTATCTACTTACAACAAATAGATCACAGAACAATGACACTATTCATCTTTATCTTTGAGAATTTCATTTTCTTATAATTTTATGTGTCAAAACATAATTTTAGAAAATTAATTTTCTATTATTTTCATATTTTTTGAATATTAAAATTTAATTTTGTGATTATTATGCATGAACAAGTACTTCTTGCCTATATATTTTATTGATATTGGGAATAAAAGAAAACATGATGATTTCATGTTAACTCTCATTTTATTTCATATAATAGTTGTTAAAAAGTAACTCAAGGGACTCAATGGAAACTTTGTGTAAATCTGAGAAAAAGTAATAATGGCTTAATATAGTATTCCTTGGTTAAAGATACAAAGAACTCAAAATTTTACTATTATTTCCTTTGCACTCAGATAATAGCTTCGTTGAGACAGTACCTTACACCTGAGAGTGTGACACAAATACAAAACTTGGTAGAAAGAACATAAGAACAGATATATTTCCAAAATGTATATATAACAGACCATATTGACTGAATACTGACTGTTGACAAAATGTTGCTTAGAAATGGGCCTTGCAAAGTGAGGTTACAATGGAATATATTCTCCATTATTCAGTGAGAAACTGAAAGTTTATATGAAAACATCATATATGGTCTGTCTTTTAATATGCAATTTCCTAAGTAAGTGTTTTACATAATTAGGTCTGAGTGACAAAGCAGGAATGCTCAGCAACATATAACAGGAATTTAGCTCAAATATATTTGAAACTGATGATTCCAATGAGAATTTTCTGCTGCAGGTTTTCTCTTCAATAAATAGCATTCTTGCTTAACGAGGACCAGTGTTTATGCCATATATTCTTTGAACAAGGATATGTACAAGGCTTAGAAAATGCATACGATTACTTCATCTTCTAAATATTGGTTACTGAAGGCATATGACAAAATCAAAACTGGAAGTTCTTAGAAATGTGTTGTGTTTATTAGTGACACAATCTAAAACTCCATTGGGAAAAGACTACGAAAAGCATTGATTTTTGTGACCAGTCAATCCAAGAATTATTTTAGGTCAATGGAGGATAAACAGCATTTAACATTGTCCCAAAAGTTTATAATCTAGTACAAGAGGGTGCTTCAAAGAATTAATAATGGAAAAGAAAGCAACATTATCATCAGTAACAAAATGACCACTGATTAATCTTTATTCCATTTCACGCCTTAGTTTTGTTCATTTGAACACTGCCTATCTCCCATTTTTGTTACCACATGAAAGCCTGAATTCTTAACTGTTTGAAGAAAAGAATTCAAATGAGTGAAAGTTTCAGTAGGATTTTATTTAGCAAAGCAAATCTATGATACACTCCAGAGACTAGAATAGGCTGACACAGGTAGTCAAATCACTGGATTTTGCATTGAGCGGTTTTAAAGAGTTTTAATGAATAGTTATAAGATCAGTGGCATATTCATGAAGGTTAAGTTTACTTGTTTCTTAAATATATTTCCCTTTTGGGTCTTTCTTTCCTTCTTTTTAAATGAAAGCCCCTAGAGTGCATGTGCATGAGTGTGTGTGCGTCTAAAGTACTGTAGTAATGAATTATAATGACATCAGAGTCTTCTGAGTATACTGAAGGTTTATTGGTATGCATGTGTGGCAATTGGCAAATTCCCCTTTGTGCCTAACTAAGAAAGTAAAACTATTACAACTGCATTTCCAAGGATCTTTAAAGCCAAAAGACATTCTGAATGTCAGTAGATGTAGCTTACAAGGTATAGATTCAAGAGTCACTGGTTCCCTCATTTATAACTCTATTCCTATGCTGTTTTACTTTAATTATACTATGGAAATTTTACAGCTAGGTAAATATTGGCTCATTTTCCATCAGTGTGATCATATTACCTGACAGAAATAACTGTATCAGTTTGATGTCTGTCATGTAACAAGCATGATGTACAAAGAATAACTTAAGGTAGGAAAACTTTATTTCAGCTTACACTTCCTGGTCACAGTCAGTAACTCAGGGAAGTCAGGCAAGAAACTGATGTAGAAACCATAGAGCAATGATGCTTACTGACTTTCTATTTCTCTGTGGCTCATGCTGGGCTTACTTTCTTATGAGTACAGGTCCTGGAGAATGGTGCTGCTCATAGGGGGTAGGGCCCTCCACCGTCAATATCAATGAAGACAATATCTCTTAGACATTTGCAAAGAACAAACAATTCACACCATTCTTCAATTGATGCTCCCTCTTTCAGGTTACTCTAGGATGCATCAAATCGATAATAAATCTAAAGAAGGAAACAAAATATGGCAAGGAAGAGTCTCTTTTTATTTCTTTTTCTTTTCTATCCTTTTTTTTGGATATTTGTCTCAGATGATTAGAGTCCATTGTGAAGAATAAAGCATAGCAGTCTTTTTCACATCACAAGCATGCTCCTAAATCAGTTAAAATTAAGGTGGACTCGAAAGCAGAGAATGACACACACAAAAAGAGTACCTTAGCTACAAATGCAAAAGGCCAATGAGCACATCCCAGTGACCTACTTACTCAGTAAAGTACCTCTCCCAACAGTTCCAAGCCAACAAAAGTAGTACATACAGCTGTATAAAAAGCATTAAAAACATAATCCTGTGGATGACACTTTTTACACCCAAACCCCTGAAGCTAGTATGATTTTACCTACATAACTTCCTTACTAACTACAATGCTGTCTCAGAAACATCTAAATTAAACTATACATCTATAAAGTTATATCACAGGTTCCCAAGATAAACTATTTAATTCTTATTACAACATAAAAAATCTGTTCATAACCAAGAAGAGTCATGCATTAATGCCCCAAGACCCTCTACATATATGTGATAGTTGTATACATTGGGCTTCTTGTAGGACTCTGAATGTGAGATCAAGGGATATTTCTGTCTCCTTTATTGAATTTGAAATCCTATTCCTCATTTTGTGTGACTTTATTCATCTATAATACAAAGCAATATGTCTAGTCTTATTGCAACTTGATATAATATACTTTATCTAAATTCATGGATCACCAACCATTTTCTGAGTATAAATAGAGGAAGAGTGGATACAGGAAGAGCAGGTAAGGGAAGAACTGGGAAGAGAGGACAAAGAAGAAACGGTGGTAAGGATGCAAAATAAACAAATAAACAAATAAATAAAAACTTGGCTCATATTCATTTAAATGAGTAAATATAAGAATACATTTATGATCCCATATTGTGTATATATATATATATATACATATATGTTGCTCCTAATCTCTAGAGAATGAACCAAGCAACCAAATATTTTAAATATCAAAAGAATTATGGGCTTTAAATTAATAGAAACCCCCCTACAAAAAAGAGAAAATCTCTATTTAGATACCTATGCACCAACCAAAGAGCATAGTCAACAACCACCAAGGCAGTATGTCTTCATGACAGCCCAGTAGCCCTAAAACATTAGGCACTATATAGCTGAATCATAAGACAAGAACTTCAAATTATGTCTTATGAATATTCAAGAGGTCCTTAAAGATTATATGAATGAAGCCTTTAATGAAATCTGAAAACATAGTAATGAAATAAAGAAAACAGATCAGGACCTGAAAGCAGACATAAAATCCATAAAGAAAACCCAAATTGTGGGAAAACTGGAAGTGAAAAATTTAGAAACTAAAACAGAAACTACAGGCTAGCCTCACGAACAGAATGTAAAAGATGAAAGAGAGAATCTCCAGCATGAAGTACAAGGTAAAAGAAATAGATATTTTGGCCAAAGATGATATGAAATATAAAGAAATCCTGACCAAAAAAAACCCAGCTAGGTAATCTGGGATGTTATGAAATATTAAATCTATAAATAATAGGAATAGAAGAAAGAGAAAAAAATTTCAAAGTCATTTATATATTCAAAAGCTATAGAAGTAAATTGCTCTTAAGTACAGAAAGAGGGAGGTGACTTCAAGGTACAAGAAGCATAAACAAAATCAAATAGATTGAAGCAGAAAAAAACTTCACATATCCCATAATAATTGAAACACTGATCATACAGAACAAGGAAAGAAAAGTTGCAAGGAAAAAAGATCAAGTAACATATAAGGCCAACATACTAGAATCACACCTTACTTTTCAGAGGCAACTTCAAAAGCCAGAAGATTCTGGACAGATATTCTACAGACTCTTTTTTACATTGGTTTTGTAAGCATCATGTTACAAACTGCTTAATGGTTCAATATAGACCTACTGCATACTTGGAACTGGGGCAATATGCATGGCTTGCAGACGTGATGAATGGACTTTCACCATGTTGTATTGTGTGGAACAAGGAGGAAGTGCAGTATATACCCTAGCAATGCCACAGCTTAGATTCTTAAGAAGCGCTTAGCATTTTAAGAAGCACTTCTGGTCAGCAAGTAATTGCAGATAGATAATAAGTATAAATTCAGATGAGAAAGACCTCTAAGTGAGACACAGTGTGTTTTAAAGATGTACTTAGGCTTGGAAAGGAGAAGGAAAAGAGAAGAAAAAGAGTATAGAGAATTATAAAAAGAAGTAAAAGGTTTATAAAAATAAAGTGTTTAAAGAGTCAGAGTATAGACAGTCATAGATTAAAGGAGTAAATATAATAAAATAAATATTAAAAGTAATAGATTTAAACCAAATAAGTCACATAAATATGGAACATACAAACAGACTCTGGATTATGTATATTATTGTGTTTTCTTTAATTTTTTTGACTTGAATGAGCTAATTACAGGGAGACATTTCATTGTACAGGCTGCTAAATTAAACCAACACATATATTTTAAAGGTATCTTAAATTCAAAATATGAGTCTAAGGATATGTTGCTTTGGAAAAGAGGTTCTCTTTTTCTTTCCATAGACGATGAGAACCTGTGGATTGCCTCCAGACTAATATGGTTTGATTGATCAAGGCCCCCTTCTAGGTTGTCTTCAACACCCCTCCAAAAATTACTTCAACTAATAAATAGCAGGAAGTAGTTGGAAAAGAACAATGCCCAAATTCCGCAAATAATGTTTATAAATGATTATTTACATTTAAAGGGGAGGTATGCTATAGAGATTTGCATTGGTATGGATTTTGGCTTATTGATACAAATTGAAGGTCAATTTTGTTATACTGTGTATATATATTTCTGCTCTTGATTAAGGTATTGTGTTCGTGCATCTCATTTAAAAAGTAATGAATACTTAAGAAATATAGGTTAATAGATATTCATTTATAATTGTCAAGGTTGTAGTCATGTTAGTTAGGTTTTGTAGATATATATTTCAGACAGATAGGTATTCTTCAAATCTTTCAGATACCTTCGGAATATGGCATTTAAAATGTTTTAAAAACTTAAGACTTTTAACGACAATGTGACACATCTGCTCCTGGCAACACCGATTGCTTTGAGAGGAGGACGGGCATCAAAGAAGCTCCTTATGGAGTTTGCTTGCTTTTTGGGTGAGAGAATGTTCTTGCTTGGACTGCTTGATGATGTGCTGTATGAACTGGGCATGCAAACCCCACAGAGAAATGACTGCTGAAGTTGCCTAAAGAAGATAGGATTGTCCTTCAGGGTTCCTGCTTCATTTTTTGTAAGGAGGCCGCTTGTTGGTTCCCAGCTACTCAGTCCCGAAATAATCATACAGAAACTATATTATTTAAAACACTGCTTGGCTCATTAGCTCTAGCTTCTTATTGGCTAACACTTATATCTTAATGTTATCCATCTCCGTTAATCTGTGTACCACTATGTGACTGTGGCTTTCCAGCTATAGTTTTGGTATCTGTCTCAAGTGGGGATACATGGCTTCTCTCTGACTCTGCCTCCTTTCTTCCAGCATTCAGCTTAATTTTCCCCACTTACTAAGTTTACCCTATCAGGCCAAGCTAGTTTCTATGTTAACCATGGTATTCACAGCATACAGAGGGGAATCCCATATCAAGGTAGCAATAAAAAACACTTACTCTTTTGTAGCATCAACATTTTGACTTGAAACCTTCTGTAACTCTATTTTTAGAGAAACCAGCACCTCTTCTGATCTCTGTGGGCACATGTACACACTTGGTGCACATTCATACATTTGGGAACTCATATATATATATATATATA
>LOEQ01002528.1:410965-444717 GCA_001685075.1 Bramus lutescens
CCCAATGGGCTGGTATCTCAGCGGCTATTGGCTGAAGGAGCGGATGGAGCTCCCACAACATTCATCCACAAGCAGAAAAAGATAGTAAGTTTGCAAGGGCTTTTAAACCTCAAAGCTCATCCACAAAGTCACTTTTTCTCCAACCTTGGAATGTGCAAATTTCATTGAGGCTGGACCCTGATAGTTTTCATTTGTGTAATTAATTTCCTTTGGCTTCCTTCATCAAGCATTACATGCCATTTTGTTTTAGTCATATATTTTGTTTATTTTTAAAAGTTATTTAATATGATTTTTTGTACGTGAACATATCTGCACTTATAAATGTACACCATGAGTTGCTTTGTGCATGCAGGAGCCAGAAGAGTGAATCAGATCCTGGGAAGGCAGTTAGGTGTGTTCTTTAAACACTACATTGATTAGGGAACTACGGCTGTATTCTGTGGAAGACAAGCGCTGAGAAATCTACGCAGATTTTCTATGTAACTGTCAATTAACACCTAACAAAGATGGATTTATTACCTCAAAGAACCATAGTAGTGAAGCCTTAGAAAATATAGTATCAGTCCACAAAGACAGAACCTTGCTCCATACTTCAGATCTGAGCCTTAGAATTCAGAGGTCAGTAAGAAATGCTTGTTTGTTCTCAATTATTTGAAACTAATACTGTAGTAGAATTTTCAAATTAGAAAGAAAACTTCTAATGCTTACAATTTTTATTGCAAATTTTTACAGACAATCTAGTAATAGAAATGTAGACTAGAATTACTTATCTATAATCAACCTTGGTTTTAGATATGAGTAATGTTTCAACAGGCAAATATTTTTTTGTGTGTAGCCAGGATTCAGACTTGAAAGAAATTCCCAAATAACCTGATGACCAGACTGCATCATGCAGATAGCTGCAGGGCCTCTCATCTAATGGATCAAGGTTTACATTTAGAAACCTCTTCTTGAAGCTTTTTTGTGGAAAACCTAATTACTAAAGGCAAAAACCATCTTGATTCTCTGAAAATGAAATGAATAATACATAACAATGAATTCATATTTTAAACACTGTTGTTTATTAACATTATTAGAGCAGTTTTCTTGATTCTATAGTATGTGTATACTTACATACTTTGCATTTACCTTCTTTGACCCTCACATGTCAGTAATGCATCAATATTTTATAATACCTTCTCTGTGACACATCTCCAACTCATAATAACACTCTCTAAAGCTTCATGAATTGTCTTCACGTAACTAAGAGTGGTTTAGGTTCTTTTGTGCAATAAATAGAAATGTGCATATACTGATTTGCAACAGTTAAGAGGCTTTTTGTACATTGTTGGTGTTTTATTACACATGAAAGTACTTGCTGTCTTCTGAAGCATGGTAAACACAGAACCACCTGTGATATTTCTGCTAAAAAATTAATTAAAACCTGTTACCTCCCCTTCCCATAAGTCTTCCATCAAAAAAATCTTCTTGTGAGCACAGATGTCCATGTTTTGTCAAGAAATGCAACTGATATTAATTCACCTTTGCAAGTAATTCATTTTGAAATACACTTTAATCAGATTCATTATAGTTCATTTTGTACTAACATATGCTTTTTCATTTTATTTTAGCAGTATTTATTATTTAATATGAACTTAGTGTGAAATACTCCCCAGAAATGGTCCCTTGACATGATGCCCACTTTGAACTGTAGGTTCACTGCAAGCACTTCAGTAGAAAAACTAATGTACCTTCTTGTACTACATCTCCTACTCTTCTTTCCCCTCATGGAAACTACTATTTTCCTCCAATGAGGAAGTCCCTTAACTGTCACCCATACAAACTATGAAGATCATTTTCTCCATTCTTATTTTAAGAAACCCCCATATTCCAGGACTGTACTCATAAGGAAGAAGTGCATCTCAGACTAGATAGAAGAATTTGCACTGACGGGTCAGGAGAATTTCAATTTCATTCTACTAATACAAGGCATATCTTCATATCCAACAACAATTAGCTATCTATACCTAAAGATAGACAGCTTTCCAATGATCTTAGGGCCTCCATTTCTAGGGTTATCTCTGTCCCAGAAAAATCTTGACTAATTCACTTCTTACGTATCATTTTTATTAAAGCTTCTGCTGAAAGACTACCAGACATAACCCAAAATATGGTTAAAGGATGTTATTATATTTTTCTGTATAATGTTTAGAAATGTTCCTATATGAAGGTGATAATATGGTTTATATCCCTTTTCTGAGGGTGCTAATACAGATAATATCCATTTTCTACATCATATGCTTTACCAAAAGATTACGGCTTCCAAAACAAATAATAGAAAATTAGCAAGAACTTTAAAATCTATACTCTTGTGTTGTCTGTTACATGTTTCAGTGTGTACACATAGATGCTTACACATGTGAAAGCCCATGGTGTACTTGTGGGGGTGAGAGAACAGCTTTCAGAAGCCATTTATTTCCCTCCCCTGAACTAATTGACCTGAAATTTAGACATCAGCAGGAAATAGATTGTCTACTTCCTAAAGGCTGTCAGGTAAGCCCACTCAGGTGTCTATGGCACACACCACAGGGTACCTACGAATGTTGCCCCAATAAAAATTATAAACTTATTTAAAACATTGGAAAATGTTTTAATAACCATCTGCTGTAACTTAATTACATAGATCTCAAGTAAGAACTTGAGATAAACATGCTTTGTCACAATGTTAAAAGGTTGAATATGTCTGACAGCTATTTAAGGTTTAGTATTGGCATCTGCAAATCTACTTAATGATGTGTAACTTGAAGGGTAGATATTAGAAAAATCTCAGTTATGCAAATCTATAAGCAATGATCCATGATACTATCATAGTAATTTATTCTTTGAACGTATTTATAAACTTATGATACACTTAGATGAGCATGAACAAAATCAAATTTCTGGATAATTAATTTTATACTCTTTGCTGGGAATGACTATTACTTCCGCTCTCAACACCTTGGTTGACTGTGTTTCATTGTCTAAGGCTGAGGATACATAATCTTTCCCCTTTTTCATGTTAGTCTATCATGTCTGGGTGTTGTGTGATATTACTCTTTTGGCTTTTTGATTTCGAGTGCCTGCCACCCAGATCCCAAATAAATTACACATGGAGGTTTATTTTTAGTTATAAACTTGCCGCCTTAGCTCGACTTGTTTCTTTCTAGCTTTCTTTAACTTAAATTATCCTGACTACATTTTGCCTCTGGGTTTTTAGCTCTCTCTGTCTTTGTATACCTTTCTTTACTTCTTTCCCCATGGTTTAGTTGTGTGTAGTTGAGTGGCTGGCCCTTGATGTCCTCCTCTCCTTGTTCTCTTTGCTTCTCTTTCTATTTTCTCCTAGATTTCTCCTTCTATTCATATTCTATGCTCACTAGTCCCACCTATCCTTGCTTCTGCCATGCTACAGGCCATTCATCACTTCATTAGGACCACCAGGTGTTTTAAACAGGCACCTTTAAACAGCTTCACAGAGTTAAACAAATGTAGGTTAACAAAAGTCTGAAAAACAATAAACCAAAACATCTGTTTGCATCATTGTTGTGGTCTCTCTCAATCTCTCTCTCTCACTCTCTCACTCTCTCTCTCTTCATATATANTTTCTGAAAACACAGATTAGCTTGAAATAACTTATTAGCTTTAATAAATAATTGAGAAATAAATTATTGATTTAATTTTTATGTAACTTCTTCATATTATACACTGTTCATATTTATATATGTAGAACTTTATATTCAGAATTAGAAAATTTTTAGAGGAGGTGTGTGATGTTAATCTCCATCATCATCTTTGCTGGAATTGGAATCAACTAAAATGTGTGCTTTTGGGCGCTCCTTTGAAAGTATTTCTAGATCAGATTATTGGAAGAATGAAAATACACTCATAATGCGTTTACTAGCATCTTTTCTGGTGGCAGCCCAGAAATAAAAGGACAGGGAAGAAGAAAGTGAACAATTCTCCTGCTTTACTTCCTTCTTCTGGTCAGTTAGTGCACAGTACTGTTATAGCATTTGTTCCCTGAAATCAGCATCAACTGCTTCAGTATGTCAATACAGTTTGAAACCAGCCTAGGATTGCTCTTGGGTTGGAACGAGTTAGACTTCCAGTCTTGCATACTGATTGACTTCTAGATACTTAGTCACTTCCTGTGAGGCAACTATTGTTGGAGTACCTAGAATTTATCCTGCAAGCAAATATAGCAAATGACATACACATAAATGCAAACACCTGTACATATACCTATTTTATTGGTTTTGTTTTTTTAGGTAACACTGACGTAATTTAGTCAACAGATAATATCTCAAGAAAAAAGAATTAAAAAAAATGAGTTTACTTGGGCTTATGGTTTCAGAGGAGTACATTCTGATGAGCAAGGACGTGGTGGCAGGAGAAGGAAGCTGGGGGTTCATATCTTTAACTACAAACCCAAAGCATAGAGAGTGGATTAGAGATCACACAAGTCTTTAAACTTTCAAAGGTCAGTCCCAGGGACGTATCTCCTCCCATAAAGCACCTTCCAAGGGATCCAAACAGCAACAGCAACTGGGGATCAAGCAGTCAAAGGCCTGTGATTATGGGCACATCTCATTCAAACTACCACTACCCCAAAGCAAAATATAACCCAACACTCCAGAACTCTGCTCACTACCACTTACTGGCTAACATATACATGGTATAGACAAGAGAAGAGCATGCATTCTCATTTCATAGTGGCTCTCATTAAGAGTAAATATTTTAATTTTCAAATAATTGAAAAATAAAGTTATTTAAAAATTTTTTCAATATTATTTCTTAAAATTTTAGGATAAAATTATTTTGGATTAATAAAATAAATGTGATTCTCATACTGACAAAGCAAATATGTAAAATATTTGAAAATATTAATTTTTCTCATTACATAAATCATTGCATGTATCATACATAATCTATTACTCTATACATTAGTCACATAAACCACTAGTCTTGTATTAGTTGTCCAAAGTTGTCATGTGTTCCCAACACTGATTTGTTTAGCAGTTTTTAACAATTTTGATATATTTTCAATGCAAACACGTTTAAATAGGAAATAATAAAACTAACTAGTTGTTAGGAAAATTGTGTTTCTTTGAATATATGATTCGCGCAGTAAAACTGTTTAACCTTGATAATAATATTGGTCTGTTTGATGACACTTTGGTTTAGTATTCACTGTGTTTTGAAGTCACAAGAAGCTTATCTCTGTAAAAGAGAAAGCTACACAAGGTGCATATGTTTGACTTTATAGCTAATGAAGTAACTAGAGAATTCTTTAGCTATGGTAAGTTGCAGATACTTTGTCTATCTGTGACATTTCAGTTGCCACCCAGTGTTATAGGGTACAAATGCAATACAGAACAACTTTTTATATCTTAGAACAGACTCTCATGTGTTCTCGGGTGACCCCAGACTTGCTATGCATGCAAGGATTGTCTTGAACTCATAATACTCTTGCCTCCATTACCCAAGTAGAGAGATTTCAGGCATGTATCACTACTCCCGATTTATGCAGTGATAAGAATTGAACCCAAGACTCCAGAAATGCTATGCAGGCAATCAGCTAAGTGATCTACCTTCCAAGCCTGAAACAATAATTTTTAAATAAATTAACACTCAATGCTCAAAACCAAAATTAACATTGCAAGAAAAAGCTGGGTGATACATTCATAAGAAAAATCCCTTCAGAATCATATTCAAAATTGCAAAACTTAATAATTAATGTAGGCTGCTAGGTATCAAAAAAAGATTCTCAGACAGAAAAAAAAGCCATTTTGTTTAAAACTCTCTTTATAAAATCGCGATGACCTCCTCCTTGGGGCAGGAGTATACTTGATGTATACTGACTGAATTTTATTCCTGTTTTTGAGCTTCAAATTGAGTAACTTCATTTATTATTTTAAATATACCATGGCCATCTAAACATTTGTAATACACAGTATCTATTTTATCATATAGTGTGAATATTTTATGATTCAGTAGCGAAGCTGAAATTGTTAACTAAATCTACATCATATTTGTCACATTTCTGACAACAATATGAGCTAGTACCACTTTAAGAACAAAAATTTGAGAATACACAGCATAGGACAATCATTGTACCAACAAGCCACCTCCAGGAAGGCTTCATTAAACTTTAGCTGGAAAGACAGTCAGTGGAAAGACAGTCAGTGGCAGAATTATGGCAATTTCCCACCATCTCTGACAGCTCATGCCAATAAGACAGAGCTAGATTTGAAAACAAAACAAAATAAGCAAGCAAAAATCCTGGAAAGCAAGGTATCCTAAACATTCAAGTGCAAGGCTACATGATGAGAGAAACATTAGCTTCTCTACTGAAATGTTCAATGGCAGTTAATAGAGAATCCCTGCTTTCTACAAAGTCTCCCTCTTAACTCACTATTTACCTGCAATGATTACAAAAAGGAGAAACTTGGGGTTAGTTTTAGAGGCATATTAATGGCACGGAACATCATGCCCTGTAAATGGTGATGCAGTCTACAGACTTATCATCCTGTTTGAGTGAAGTGTCTACAGTGGCAGCTTAGAGAAGAAGCAACGAAGCTCTAACCCTAGGGAAGGAAAACTTTACCTCTTCGTAAAAATCAATGTGTGATCTCATAAATATGACTTAGAAAAATATTTATATACAAAATACTTGTAAGTGTATCCAGTAGAATGGCTATTGTACGCCAAGAATGACAGATGAGTGAAGAAAAAGACAGCAAAATAGAAATAGATGCTTACTGCCTAATTATATGTAGAGAGTTGAAGTCTTGCCAGAGAATTAGGCTCCCAGACGAAATTAGTGACTCAAAGCTAATTAGATATCTGCTAGGGCTATATGCTTGACGGGAAAACATCAAGGAGTACAATATCCACATTTTTAGAAAATCAGGGGGGAAATGATACAGAAAACATATTTCAATATTAATTGGATGGTAACTTGGCAAATGAGAACTGTGTTTGAAAGTATGTCTGTGCACAAACACGTGTTATTAATTTAATACATATACTTATACTTCCTCTACTGTTTTCCATGATTAGGGCCAAAAATGGTTTTTATGTCATAATTGTATCCTATCAATTTGCATTCATTAACGCCTATAAATTTGAGATAGAGCCATCCTCAAAAACTTTACAAACCCCCTTTTCAATAGTTCTCATAGCTACTGCCTACATAAAAACCAAACACAGTAAAGGCAGTTCTGAAAATAAATTTTTACCATCAAATAGGTTTCTTTAAACTTCCTGTACAAAGCACTGATTGGAAAACAGAAGGTCGCTCCTAGGATTTCCATTTTCTCCTTTAGTCTTATATATATATAACCTTTCCTGTTCTTTATTCAATCATTGAACTCCACTTTCCGGATACTGCATTCCCAGTGGCCTCCATTTGATACCTTTAAGTACACTGGGACCTCTGAGCAGTAAGTTCTTTCTGTTTTATCCAATCTGGCTTTATCTCAATTTACTCTGGGATCAGGTCTCACCAGGTACATGCTCAAAGTTATCAATCTCCTGTCAGGGCTCTTTAGAGAGCAGCTATCTTTGCGTAT
Organism: Bramus lutescens; assembly: GCA_001685075.1. Lineage (NCBI taxonomy): Eukaryota > Metazoa > Chordata > Mammalia > Rodentia > Cricetidae > Bramus > Bramus lutescens. The sequence continues at coordinate 418,555 of LOEQ01002528.1, forward strand.
GGCCACTGTCACGAACAAGTTAAACAGAAACTATAGCAATGTAAACCGCAACACTGGAGGTGGGGTTAATTGAGGGCAGAAATATATGAAGAAAGGGTGGAAAAGAAACAAAGGAAGAAACATAATTCATTCCCGCTGGAGTGGTGTTTTAGAAGTGCTGAAGCAATTTGTCCAGGCTAATGAGAAATTATGCCAGATGGAAACTTAAATCTTTAAGAATAGATGCATTCTGTCCATGTTTCTCCCCGAGGACACGAGAAGCTGACAGAGCCCTTGAATGACAAAATTCTTTTCTGATGCCACTCACCTCGAGCTTCAGATACATACTTGCTCTCTTGCAATCCCATCGAGAAGCAGGGCTGCTTATTCAACTAACTGTGTTTAAAACAGAATCTGGAAAATTTAAAGATGTTGTCTCCAGTTCACTACACACCATGAATCAAGCAGGTGCCAACAAAATTAACTGAACTGGTTGGTATGTGAGGAAAAACTTAGCAAGATGGGACTGTGTGAATGTTTCTATTTTTTTTTAATCAGTTGTAACAATACATCTCAAAAGCTAGCAAGTTTCTTCAGTGGTTGCTTGAGTATTGGCTTATAAATCGTACTTCTAATCTTGTTTTGAAGGCATCCTCAGCTCAAAATCCAGGCCTTTACATCTTTGGAACCATATTTTACAAAGGTAGTACTGATGTCCTGCATGGAGGGTTAATAAGGGTTAGCACTGAGCAATCAAAGGGACTCAATGCCATTTTTAATAGGACATTCTCTAAACATGTCTGAACCTGATCAGCCAAAACCTGATGTCTGGCTGTGGTTAAGACATTTGTTTCTTTTGTTTTCAAACATCACTTCTCTTCTGTTTGATGATTATTTACTAAAACACAATGTAATATATATATATATACATATATAATATATAATTGAAATTTAAACATAAATTTCTGGTAATTTCAGAATGGCAGAAAAACACAATCAAAAATATACAAATGTTAAGATGTTTTCAAAAATGAAACTGGCAATTGAGTTATGTTAGGACCAAGAGAAGTAGTCTACTCCACAAAAAGCATCACCAAATCGTCAGCCATGAAAAGCATATACATATAAACAATGCATATATATAATATGCATATACATAATACATATATAATACATATATATCATATTTGGTGATGTGTGTATATACAGACACATATCAACAAATCATCATCCCTGAAAAGTATTTATACATATGTGCGTGTGTGTATATGCACACATATATAACACATATATACATATATATTCAATAATATATATTCAAGTAACATTATACAGACTGAGCACATTGCAGTTATGTATTTAGGAAAGTAGAGTTACATATGAAAGTTTGATGTAGTAAACATAAGTGGAAATTATGTAATTATATTAGAGCCTCAAAAAAATTAACTAGAAACTTTAATCTAAATAGAAATCTTTTATTCTCAACTTTATAGAGGCCAAAGATTCATTCTTGATGTGCTATCATGGACTCTGTAATTACTTCATGCAGGTCAAATTCCACTTTTATTTTTAAACTCTTATTTAAAATATCTACAACTTTCTGTTGTCTCTCTTATTAGAATACAAACAGGCATCTAAACAAACCATAATGCAATTGAAGTCTAGGAATTTGACTCAAACATTTGCTGATTGGCTATAAAGAAATCAGGAAGCTGTATTTTTGACCTAGTGTTTGAAGCAATAGAATGTCATAAATATGGGCTGTTTTGGTTTTTCTTCCTTCCTGAAGTGATGTTTCCATGCAATACATGCTTAAAACACAAGAAATTCAAAGAGCTTTTACTGAAATGTAGTTATTAAAATCAGAACTATATAGAATTATACCACCTAGCAAGTTTATAAAGCATTATCATTTACAGCATTCCATGACAACGCCCAGTTTTTCAAACGATGATTCTTTTCATTTCTTTTGACAGTGGCCCCACATACTACCTTTGTGATACAATTGCCAACCATGTTCAGAGGGTGTGTGGGAGGGGAAGGGAAAAGAAGAGGGGAGAAAGGAGGAGGAGAACATTGGGATCAGGAGGGTCCAGTTGTGTGAAGAACAGAGAGGGATCGAAAAGAAAGAGATATTCTGATAGAGGGAGCCATTCAGGGGTGAGCAAGAAACCTGGCACGAGGGAAATTCTCAGGAATCTACAAGAGTGAAGACTATAAGCCATAATGGAGAGGGTGCCTGAATTGACCTTTCCCTGTAATCAGACTGATGACTACTTTGTCATCATAGAACCTTCATTCAGTAAATGATGGTAGCAGATGCAGAGATCCACAGCTTAGCACTGGGCCAGTCAAAGAGAGAAAGGAATGATAGTCAAAGCAAAGGGGTCAAGACCATGATGAAGGAACCCACAGAAATAGCTTACCTGAAGTCCTGGGAGCTCACTGACTCTGGACTGAGAGCTGGATTGAATTTTTTACATTTAAAAATCTTAACAGTATTCTTCTTTTTATTGTTTTTCATTATTTGATGATTTCTTAGATGTGTATAATATATTCTGATACACTCCTCGTTTTCTATGTCATTTCCATCTCTACAAATCTCCTTTCATCTTTATGAGATTCTTCTCAGAATAGTCTGTATTTTTAACCTCATATTAAATAAATGGGAAATTCATAATGTGGGACAATGGCAGAATTTAAAAACATATGTGACCTCAAATTTATCTTTTTAAATGAAAAAAATGTAGAAATTAAATACATGAATTACTAAAAATGTTGGGAAATTTGCCTTTTTAAATATTGATGTATGGAGAACACTTATAATTTTTACTTACGGCCAAAATTAAAGAAAACAAGAGTATTGGTCTTAAAAAATGGAGAAGTGTCTTATAATTTAAATTTAGCTAGGTATTTTTATAGTTATTGATTCAATAGTGCTGTTTATGTGAATTCTGTATCTGGTTAAAAGGCAAATGAACAGCTTATTCATTTATTAAAGCTATTATTATATTGTAATTAATACCAGTTTCCTAAACCAGCATAATTTGTAATGTCATCCTAAACCTTATACTTACAGGTATGTAAAGTTTTCACCTCTCATCAAAATGGCTTCTTTTTGCACCAGATGGAGATAGCTTCAGAAACCCACAACCTATCAAAGTGCAGTGTACAACTGACTATAAGCTTCCCCATCTCTTTTTATACATATTCACCAAAATCCTTATGCCTAAGGCTCAGAGGACATCACAGATGACAAGCAGAAAAGATTGTTCAGAGGCAGAGGACCAGGAAGTCTGTTCCAAGATTTTGTATTCTAGATATGAGAGAGATTACAAACCCATGAAATTTCAACAGTATGGTTGCCTAAACAAAACCTGAAAATTGGTAAGACTACTTGACCTGCCAATGTGAATTGGAAAAATATTTAAGTCCCTACTGTTAAATGAAGAGTTACAAAAAATTAATGGCTCCTGAGAGGAGAATTTATATGCTGTAGGAAAGAATAGCGTGGCATGCTATTTGACACCAAGTAGTCAGCTCTGGAATTATATGTGTGCATACAAAATTAAACAGACTTTTCAGGTTGCATTAATAGGTTTTCACCTGTGAGTTTTGTGTGTGTGTAAAATATGAAAAAAATGGAGACTGTGAATTTGAGATAGAGTGTGTGGATGTAATAAAGAATAAAAAGAAAAGGAAGTGTACAACATATTTTTGAAGTTAAAATTTTTCATTAAACAAAAAATAACTGAGGTAAAGCTTAAGCCTTTTCAGCAGAAAAACTAGTTAATTTATCATTTATGATGCAAATTGTTATGTCCAATTTCACAAAATCCCCCAAAAGACAACAAGGAGACCTAGTCCCATATGTAAAACCAAAGAGCCTTTATTTTATGCAAGTTTGCAAACTCGGTCTCTGCGTATGTCCAACACATTGGAAAAAGTATCTTCGATTTATTTGTATTAATAAAGTAGCAAATTAGTTACTTCACTGTACGTATCAGTTTAATAATTTAGTATACTTTGTGAACTTCATTGATCTGATATTTATAGAAGTCAGAATAATTGTTTGGTCAAACTTAACAAAGTATTATGATATTCAGTCTGAAAAGCTACATACAATTTACATTGAATTTTAAAAATAATTTCAAATAACCAAGTTCTAGCACAACAAAAATGGACTTTAATATTCCCAATTGATTCTGTAATTCTTAAGCCATCATTCTGTTCATTTTCAAATTTTATGATTATTACTTATGAATAGTATTTAACAGATAATTAGAAATGAATATATACTATCATTCATTATCATCACTCAAATACAAGTTTACCTGTATCTAGCATATTTAGAAACAAAATGAGTAATAGCTTAAGGCCATGCATTGGTAGGATTATGTAAAGGTAACACTGTATTTGTTTCTAGTGCTGCCTTAACTTCAGTTACAACATATCATAAAACAGGAGGTAAATCCTTACAGACTTGAACTTTAAATTCTCGCATAAAAATAAAGCAACAAATATTCATGACAAAAATCAGGAGAAAGTATTATTCAGGATAAATATAATCAATTGACCAACATGAAGCAGGTATTTGTAGATCTGTCATCTAAACAATAGTCCTATTTTGTTTAGCAGTGACTAAACAGCTTCACAGCTTTATAGATGATTCAGCTGCTTATGCTTCCTTCTTCATTATACTGTATTATGAGTCAATTTATAAACTTGCTGAGAATCTGTGCATCATAGTGTGAAATTACTTTAGATACTTTTCCTAAAACCCTATCAAATTTGATAGATTCTTTTGGGCAATGCGTGAATTTGGCTCTACTTTTCATACAATTTTATTATTATTAGTTGCGTACCATTGCCACTATAATATTTTAACCAATTTTGGATGAGGGATTTTTGACAATTTAGAGGATATGATCTTTCCTATACTAAAAGAGCATTTACTTTTAAATGAGATACATTTGGATGGGTTTTTTATTTGATGTATATTACTTTTACTGTGTCTATTGCAATATACATCATTTACACAGAATGCACTAAACTGAATCTTGACAAAAATAACTTCTCTTGTAAAAAGAATGTAAAACTAATTTTAAATACTTAAGAAATAATGATCATAGAACCCATAGATTTACAATATTTAATCATAAAATTTTCTGTAGCTAGTGTAATTAACAATTAAGTGAACCCAAATATCATTGCTGGAAGAGCTTGAGGAATTATCATTTTTTTCCAAAGATCTTTTTCCTGAAAAGCCCAGCAGTCACTTTGGTAAGGTATATTTGTATCAGACAATTGGGTACAGTTTGCAAACTGAGGAATAAGAATCCCTTTATATTGAACAAAAATATATTAAACTGACTTTGTAAGTCTTGATTTGCATTTCTTCTTTAAGTAGCTTTGTCTTTGTTGATATTTCCATTTTTTTCTTTTCGTTCATTAGCTAACGTCACTGTGGTTGTTTAAGAACTGGAGATAAAACTTTGTTGACAAGGATTTGCCTTGAAAAAAACATAGGTTCTGATTTGAATCTCAGGCATATAAAGTTATTTATTTTTGAAATTTCAGTTGTAACATTTTCTCCCTTTTGTCCTCCCTCCAAATCCTCCAGTATATCTCTCCCTGGTCTCAGTAAAATCCATCACCTTTTGTTTAAACAGTTGTTATTATTGCATGCATACATGTATTTAAGTATACATATAAACTGCTAAATATAACCTGGTGAGTCTATATAATTTTATTTGCATGTATGATTTCAGTAGCCATTTGGTACTGTTCAAAAAATAGATGTGCTGTGTTCTTGCCTGGAGCAGACCACTTCTCCTGCTCCCAGCTTTACTGGGTTGCCTGTATTTTTTTAGTTCAGTAATTACCTCAATAGGTCCCTCACAGACAGCATTATTCATATTCCCTAATAGAAAAAAAGATGCTTCATGATACCACACATGAGATTCCAGCCACCATACCTTCCAGGAACAAGACAAAGTATTTTTTCCGGGAATCTTAAGGGATCACTGGAGTCTACATGAAGCAGCAGTTGGATTTGTTGGTACAGCAATACACATCTGCAGCTTGTCATGTGTGCTGCATAGGACAATTTCAATAATTCATCTGCTTCTGAGTGATATAGCTTTCTGTGAAAAAGAAGTTTATTGGTTCACTAATCCAGTCTTGGATAAAATTACATTTTTAATCTGCCCATGGTGTATGTGGAATAGACAACTGATTCCTAATTTTTTTTCCTGGATACATAACGGATTGGTTATGATCACATGTTGCAAAATGGAGGGCTTTATATTAGAATTACATTTTATTTCTCTGCTCTATCATCTCTAATCAGATGTCATCCAATTTACCATGTCTCCAATCATGAGTGATTTTTTTGAGTTAATATTTGAGCATACAATTATTTTTATTTTGATCAAGGACCACAGTTTTCCCTCACTCCTTCCCTTCACCTTCCCTCCACACCATCCAGTCCACCTCTCTTTAAACTAAGAAAGTTGCAGGATTCCATGGATATTGACAAAAGATGGCCCATTAATTTATAGTAAGACTAAAACCTCACTTTGCATTAAGCCTCGGCAAGGCAACCCAGTATGAGGAATAGGGACCAAAAGGTAGGAAAGGAGTCTGAGACAGCCTCTGCTACTATTGTTAGGAATCCCACAAGAAAGCCTAGCTATGCAACTGCTGTATAAATGCAAAGGGCCTAGTTCAGTCCCATGCAGGCTCCTTGGTTATTGGTTTAATCTCCGTGGACTCTTATGAAGCCTGTTAGTACATTCTGTTCGTTTTCTTGTTTTGCACTTGACCTCTCCCACAATCTTCTGTCACTCTCTTCAGCAGGATTCAGCTTGGACTAATGTTTGTAGGTCTCTGCACCTGTTTCCATCAGATGAAGCCTCTCTGACTGGTTAGGTACCAAACTATAGCAGAAAAGCTTTGGGCATCATTACAGTGACAATTGTTTGGATCTATCCCAGGTCTTAGGGGCTCCAAGCCTCTGGGTTCTGGTGCCCCAGACAGTAACAGGGATGAGTTCACGTTCGTGGTCTGGGTCTTAGGCTGGACCATTTTGGAAATGGCCATTGGTTGGCCATTTCCAAAATCTCTGAGTTTTCCTTACCCCAGCATTTCCTATAAGCAGGATAGACTGCAGGTTGAGAATTACATGGCTAAGCTGAATTTCCTGTCACTCCACTGGAAGTCTTTCCCAGTAACAGGAAATGACTATCACAGGAGATGACTAATTCAGACTACACATGCAGAATTTGGAGTAGTCTTGTCTGGCATAATGACTGGAGATATCTGGGGGTTTACCTTTAACCACATTTTTTTACCTCACCCATTCGTTCCATTTTCCAGTCTACTCTTTCAGTGCCCTCCCTTCCATGTCAACCCAACCTGACAGCTCATGCTCCTGTCCCAACCTGCCCCCAATCTACCCATGAAATCTGTTTTGTTTTTTTTTTATTTCCCCTTTCCAGGGAGATTCCACTACCTCCTTTGGACCTTCTTGTTACCTGGCCTCGCTGGGTCTGTGGATTTTAACATGATTATCTTCTAATTTACTATTAATATTCACCGACTGGAGTGTATATACCATGTTTGTCATTCTGGGTTTAGGTTATCTCACTCAGGATAATTTTTTTCTAGTTCCCTGCCTTTTTTTTTCTTCAAATTTCCTGATTCCATTGTTTTAAACAGCTGAGCAATAATCTATTTCATAAACTTAGCATATTTTATTCATCTGTTCTTCAATTGAGGGATATCTAGATTGTTTCCAGGATCTGGCTATTATGAATGTAGCTGCTATAAATGTAGTTGAGTAAGTGAACTTGTTGTATGATTGAGCACACTTTGAGTATATGCCCAAGAGTGTAATAGCTGGGTCTTGAGGTACATTGATTCCCAATTTTCTTTCTGAGAAACCACCATATTGATTTCCAAAGTGACTGTACAAATATGCACTCCCATCAGAAAAGGAGGTGTGTTCCCTTTGCTTCAAATCCTCACAAACATGAGCTGTCACTTGTGTTTCTGATCTTAGCCCTTCTGAAAGGTGTAAGATGAAATCTGAGTCATTTTGATTTATTGTTTTCTGATGCCAAGGATATTGATTATTTCTTTAAGTGTTTTTCTGACACTTGTGATTTTTCTGTTGAGAATTCTTTGTTTAGATATGAACCCCATTTTAAGTTGGATTATTTGGAGTTTTGATGTCTAGTTTCTTGAATTCCTTATAGATTTTAAAAATCAGCCCCTGTCAGATATAGGGATGCTGAAGATCTTTTCCCATTTTGGAGGTTGCACTTATTTATATCTGCTCAACAGCATTCATTGCCTTACAGAAGCCTTTCAGTTTCTTGGTATCCCATTTATTCATTGATGCACTTAGTGTCTGCTATATTGGTCTTCCATTCAGGAATTTGTTTCCCAAGGCAATGAGTTCAAGGTTCTTTCCCTCTTTCTCTTCTATCAGGTTTAGTGTAACTTGATTTATATTGAGGTATTTTATCTACTTGGAAATGAATTTTGTTCAGAGTAATAGATGTGGATCTATTTGCACTCTTCTACATAGCTACGTCCAGTTTTACCAATGCCATTTATTGAATATACCTTCTTTTCCTTCCATTATATAATTTTGGCTTCTTTGGGAAAATTACGTTTGTGAATATATGTGAGTCTTGATTTGATTCCATTGATTCACTTGCTTGATTTTATGAAAATACTATATGTTTTGTTACTATAGCCCCACTATAATATTATTTGTGAATTATTGTACTTTTCTTCTTTTCCAATTTATATCCTCTTGATCTCCTTTAGAGTGTTGCTCTGTAGAGGACTTAGAGTACTATATTGAATCAATATGGAAAGAATGGATACCCTTATCTTGTTCCTGATTTTAGTGAAATTGCTTTGAGTTTTTCTCAATTAAATTTGATGTTGACTGTTGGGTAGCCACACATTACTTAGCTTACATTTATAGAGCAAAAAAAAATACCAGATTTAGGGAAGTTCACAGAATTGTAATAAAACAGAAATGTAGGACTTTAGAGATTCTGAGAAGAAAATTTGAGGGTATATTATCCAGAGAATAATAACAATGCTCTTCAGCAGATTTTCTTCCTAAAACATTAGCTGCCTTTGTATGCTCAGTCCCAGAGGTTAAGACACAGAGCAGGCTGTCAGGAAAAGCATGTGGGAACGTTCTGCAGTCTTGCCTTGCTGAGTCTGTAAATATTGGATTTCATAGACTTGACAAAGTAGAAGGACGCTATTAACAAAGTCAAAAGCCCAATTGGGTATAATGAAGAATCAATCTTAGGAAGGTCAAGTCATCACACTGCTCTATGATTTTACCTAAGAAGTTAGCTTCCACAGCTTCTTTACTGCTGACAGAATCCAAGGGACTCCTGAGTCACAACAAAAGTACTTTGTTACTATAGCACAGCTGACAGAGCATTTTTCTTCTTGGCACCAAGTCCATAAGGACATTGCTAATTCTTGTGAGGTGGACGTGACAGTCTGAGATTGAAAAATTAGTAGCTAGTAGAGGGGAATACCATTGCAATCACCATGAATATGTACATATATTCAAACATACATTCCAAACATGTTTACTCTAGAAACAAACATTTTTTTTTCTTGTTCCAAGGTATTTACTTCTAAAAAAATGCTAACATGGACTTTGGAAATTAATATGATATAAGAAATACAGAAATTCCATGAACTAAAACAAAAATAACTCAATCTTATAGGACGAAAAATCATTCAACCTCAAGTTAGGATCAGGTGATGAGTATTCCTCAAATGTACCTACTGCCTCAAAAAAAAAAAAATAGCCCTTGCTGGAGAAGGCAATGTCAACTGGGAACACAACCTTCAACCAAGAAAGTATGGTCATCAAGAGTTCCACACATAAACAGATATGTTTTTTAAAAAGAAATATTGTGACTAATGTACACATCTTCAAATGACTTAAATCCTTTCTTAAAAAAAAAAAAAAAACATTTGCCCAGTATACCAAGACAGACAAAGTCAATTACCACTGCTTCTCTGGATTTTGTTGTAATGGACAGAGGAAAGTAATTAAAATATGAGACTGTGGGAGCTTCCTCACATATCTTGAGAGCATGAAGGTCCTTGTCTCCACAGTTCTCTAGCAAAACCAGGAAGGTGAAACATGTCATTTCTTTTCAATGCAAAAGATAGAAAACACCTTCTTCCATCCATGAATCTAGAAATTGGAGGTGATTAATTCCATGATGCTCTGTGATAGCTGTTAGATCAGATGCCTTCAATCAGAATTGGTGGTTGTCAATAACCTAAATTACCCTACATTGCTGGTATAGCCATTGCCCCCCAACCCATGCTTCTCCAACCGGGACCTGAGATAACTAATAGTCTTATTATCTGCAGAGGTAGAGGCTTTCAATGCTCCAAATCAGGCCCACAGGTTGCTAATAGCCCAAATGGTCTCTGTGCAGTCTATATGCCTGAGTCCAGGCCAAATGCTTTTTTTAGGCCATTAAGCTAGTACAAGCAGCCTATCTCCAGAACCCATTTTCTTGAAAGAAATTTCATGTGCCCTGAGTTTAGTTTAGCTGTATTTATGCTTCCGTGTGCATCAAGGATTGTATTACTCTAGGAACTATTTTTACCAAATTATGTCCCCATGATATTTGACCTCTGCTATGAAAAGTAAAAAATAAACCTTCTATCATGTGGTCTTGGAAGCACTTTAATCTACTGGTGTAAGGATAAAATATTAGGGCTAATTTAGTGCTACGTCTTTTAACAGAATATTAGTAGTAGAATAGGGACTGTGACCCATCTACCCAAAGAATCCTGGCCTGAATAATAGTGTCAGCCATGGACTCTATTATAGTGAGAACATTAAATTAAATCAATTGTGGTTAGTTGTTTCAGTAATACATTGCTACTATTAGACCACTAGCCTACCTCACCAGGCAGGTCGTTGTTGGAGGTGCAGATTTTACAGTTTGGTAAGACTTGTGGATGATTTTCTTTTGTCGGTTGCATAAGGATACTATTCCAGAACTATGAAAACTAGTCAGAAGGGATGGAGCTTCTAGGTCTGTACCAGCTTACTATATCTGCATTCTTTGGTTAGAGTATCTGTTGTCTTCAGCAATAATCACCTTAACATTAATTTCTGGAGGATAACCGAAAGTAATGAAAATAGGCTATACTATCTGTAAGTTCATGGGACCCTAAAACCAGCAACCCCAAAAGAGCATCCATTTCTACCTCCTGATTATTGTTAGTTGATTTATGGTATCAAGGATGGGCATTTCGGATTTTTGTTGACTCCTCAATCTTATTCTTCTTTGCTAATGAGAAAATGAATCTTACTCATTCAATCTTCACTGTGAATATCTTTGTGTAAATTACTCTGATAATTTTTGAGTTAGTAAAAACAGCACTCTCACCAAGGTCTTTTTTCCCTTTATTTCTCTCCTTAGGTCTGTATCATATGTGAAAGAGAAAAAATGCAAATATAATTGACCTATAATCTTTAGTTTGCTTTGTGTTTCCATGATAAGAACATGACCATAAATAAACAACAAAGTGAGGAGGTGAGGTTTGATTTTATCTTGCACTTTGAAGTCTCTTAAGAAAGAAAGTCAAGGTAAGAACCTGGAGGAAGAAACTGAAACCAACACCTTAGAATAACGCTTACAGGCTAGCTTTCCATTGCTTACGCTCCATAGCTTGCCAAGATTGAATTCTTGCACAATCCGAAGACACGGGCCAGGCATATCACTAGGTAGAGTGACTTGGGAATTCACAAGTCAATCATTAATAACATAAATGCCCCACAGACTTGCACTCTATCCAATCTGTTGAAGGTAACTCCACAAGTTGAGATTCCCAGTCCCCAGGTGATTTATAATTTGTATCATAATGACAAAGATTAGTCATCTAATTATGGAAATATTTAATAGTGTCTTATTGTTTATAAAATAAAACTAAGAAACATTCTTAAACTTATGAAGAATGATTATAGTTTTTAGTTCCAAATTATATTTTATGTCCTCAATTGTGTTTGTAATATTGAACCATAATTACACTAAGAGTCTTTGCACTTTTTAGTATGTCGATAAAATTTTGTCTCTTCATGGTTCTTCATAAATGGTTCTTAGAACTCTGTCTTTTTAATCATTCTATGCCTTTTAACTTCATTTTTGTTACAAGCTCAATTTCTAACTACTAATTTCTATGCATGTTACTATTTATCCTATATCACCATTTTTATTCCTTAATTTTTACAACTGCTCATGTTTTACTTAATTTTAGATCTCATATCACATTATTTTTATCTTTTCCATTGGTCATTTGTTAATTGCTATAAATGTACATAGCCACTCTCAGATGTTGTGAAATGTAGCAGGAAAGATTTATTTTGCTTCTGTAGCTAATACCCTCTCTCTATTTGGTATGTTATCAAATACACATTGTGTTTAATTAAAGAATTATTTCTCAAGCAAAATAGATTTTTTATGTAAACATCCTTTAAAACAAATGATAAGCTATTCAGAAACTACCTAAATATATTCCAACTACAGTTGTTTTACAGATGTTACATGGTCCTCCAAATTGTATAGATTTTTGTAATGGATCATTTAAGCATTACAGAAGAATGAGAAGCCTGATGCTAAATGACGGAGGAAGCAAGTTTTAGGGAACACACTGCATTTCAGTGTTGGAAAGCACATTAATATCCATTCAAAGTTATTTTTTCCTACAATGTGGATGCTATCATCCATCACTTAGAAATGGAGAAAGTAAGACTGTCTGAGTAGCTTATAAAAATCACTCCAATGTATTAACTATTCATGAGTCTAAAAACATGAAAATTTGACATACGTCTCCTTGCCATCATGGCTTATTTATTTTCCTAATATGCTATTAGGAAATAGAGGGCCAGGAGCGATGACTCAGGCCCAGTGCTTGCTATTCCAGGATAGGATGAGAAATCCATTCTCAACAATCCAACACACGCATTTGACCAACTAAATAAATGTCTTGGAACTCCAAATATAGAGAATTTCATGTCCTCTTCTGGGCATCTTAGTGAACATGTATAAAACTTTACCAAAACCACACCANTGTATTTAATTTATTAATTGAAACTTTAAATTTATATTACATCCTGACCACAGTTTCTCTTCCACCCTCTCCTCCAGTCCCTGCCTCCTACCTCCCCTCTTAAGCCTTAATCCAATCCTCCATTTCTTTTCAGAAAGGGACAGGCCACCCATAGGTGTCAAGAAAGCATGCCAAATCCAGTTGGGGTAGGACTATCCTTTCTTTGTTTTAAGGTTGGGCAGGACAACTCAATATGAGGAATAGTTTCCCAAAAGCCATCCAAGCATTAGGGATCGTCCCTATACTCACTGCTAGGAGTCCCATAAATAGACCTAGGTATGCAACTCTCATGCGTATGTGGAGGACCTAAGTCAGTCCTGAGCAGTATCCCTAGCTATTGAGGTCCTAGAGTCCAGATTAGTTGTCTCTGCGGCTTTCCTTCTGATGACCTTGACTGACCCTGTCTCTTACAATCCTTTGCCCCAAGGTCTGAAGGAAAGCTCCACAGCCTAGCAAAACTGAACTTAAGGTTTCTCTATCTGAGGAATGTAGGATAAAATGTCAGCCAGCCTACCCAACCACAGTCACCCATCCTAAACCAGTTGCATGAGCACACATGTTAGGTACTTCTTCCCTGAGCCAACCAAAGAGCTGACATGATACTCAGAGACTGCTGACACAGAGATACCTCACCAGAGATGATTATGAGGGAAGGACAATGTAGTAGAGCTGCCTGCCTGAGCCAATAGGGTTTTGGGAAGGGGTATTAGAGGATTGCCCATACCCTAAATAAACGAGTCAGTTTTGCTCTCACTGACTCCTGGAGTCTATGTTGTTGAATCTGTGACTTCTCACCGTTATCCATGCAACGGTAATCCTCAACAGAGAACTACGGAATAAATTCACAGATGTGCTGTTCTGGTCATGCTCATTTTAATTATGCTTGCTTATCTGTTATAACTCTAATCTATTAGTTTCTAATTCCTTCTAAATTGTAATTCTTTCTAATTTTCGTTTGCTTCAATTCTCCCTTACTTCTTTGTTCACCTCACTTAGACACATTTTTACAGGAGGCTTGACACAATAAGAATAAAAAAAGCTGCAAGAATTACATCTCGTGGGCCATTGTATATTTCTTGGGTAAACAATTAGGACAGAACCATTTTCCATGGAAACACAAGGCTGCAAGGTTCCTGGTTTAGAACCGTGACCAAAGGCTGGGGACACAGAGCCTGGTAAAATAAGCTGTGAGACATATTTTTATCAGCCAGACTTGGCAAGTGAAGAATTGGCATGGTTTTTTAGGTTACTTTGTGTTAATAATTTTTTGTTATACATCTGCAACTCTGACCTTGTGAATATGTGTAATGTTTTCAACTTATGATCCATTTACAGAAGCATTCAGTCTAGTTTGAACTTGTTCTGACATAAAAATGCGTTAATTGTGTATAGTCTGAGAAAAAGGAATAAAACAGGCTTATAAGTGTCTTATAGTCTTCCTGGGACAATAGATCTAGTTCTGAAGCATGTCCTAGTATATTTTCTATATAAGAAAATTACAGTTTAATGAGAAATCATCTTCCTGACCATGGATATGTGCCCATATTATTGAGATTCACTCATGAGATTACATATACACATCATATGAGACTATTCAGTACAAGCAGATATTGGGGAGACACCGTAGATGCTTTAACAAATGTGAATACAGACAGGAGCAACAGTGTCCAGAGTAGGTAGTCACACAGGCCTTTCCTGGATGGGATACTCCTCCATTAGAGAATCATTCCTCTTGTGGCTTGACTTCTGACCACTAATTGTTACCTGTTGTGTATTCCCACAGCCTCTGACAGTAACTGACAAAGTATTCATCAAGACAATTATATTGTAAACCTTGGAGAACAAATCATCGTGTTAATGACAATGTAAGAATACAGTATGAGAAAAATGCTTAAACTAATTTTAGTTCTTAAACCCTTAATTGATATCACACTTAATCTTATTAATACATACCTGAAACAACTTAACATTAATAATAAGAGCACATTAACAGTAAAAGGAAATATACATCTAAAACAGTTAATATACTAGAATTTTCAAATGTAGCAATCAAAATGATTTTTAAAATGGCTATAGTTTTGACAACTGTAATTTTCTTTAAACATATATCAGTTACTAATTACACAAGGTAAATGATGAAAGAACAGGACAAGAAGAGAATATGGAAAATGATAAATAATATCAAAGGTCTTTTCAAAAAGACATAAAGCTTGTGTGTGTGTGTGTGTTTGTACGTACATATAAAAGAGTTAAATCCGAGTTACCTTATAACAGAGGTACAATGTTCTATTAGACTAATGGTCAACAAAGGCTGACAAATACGAAGCCCAGTGCCAGAAAGGGGTATCCTATTTTAAAGTTGTTAGTCAGTGGGTTAACATTGACCTCAAAATGTTATAGGGCATTGCCATTATTCTTTGTTACCCTGCAGAACTTCATAGCAAAACCTGATTGCTGAAGACAGCACATAATTGCTGCAGAACATGGAGAAATCAAGATAGTACTTACCTGGAACCTTTATCCCTACTAACTAGCTTTCTTGTTAGTTCTCTGCATCCTACCAGAGGGGAAAAAAAGTAACCTTATATTTTATTTTATTCTACTAATAACCCTGAGTTACAATAAATACCGAATTGGAAAGACATGCCTCCAGGTAGAATAGTGGCCTTTAACAATAGCAAAACTGCAGGCTTTAGAATGGCAGGCACAGGAGCAATTAGATGCTCAGCCTATTGAAGAATCAACCAGTCCTTGAAATTCTTCTGTATTTGTTGCTAAAAAAGAAATATAAAAAAATGGAAAATTGTAACAGATATAAGAACTGTTAATAAGGTGATTCAGCCAATGAGCTCTTTATAGTCTGACACTCTTTTGCCTTCTTTATTACCTAAAAGATTGCCTCTTCTAGTTATTGATTTAAATATTGTTCCTTCACTATACCTTTACAAGAAAAAACAGAAAAATTTGCTTTCACAGTGCCTACTTATCATAATTCTCAGCCTGCTATGAAATAGCAATAGAACCTCATCCTGTGTCAATATTTTGTAAGCCAGCCATTGGAAATGATACTTAAGCAATTTACTAAATCTATAGTTTACTATTAAGTGGATGATATTTTGCTATCTGATTCAAATTTAGATACTTTAGAAAGAAGGTTTGAAGAAGGAAAGGAAAGAATTTTGATATGTTGGGGATTACAAACTGGTCCTGACCAAAATACAAAAAGGAGATTCTCTCTCTTTTTTTTTTAATTAGAATTTAAAAAAAAAATCAATCCAAGTTCACACTCCCTCCCCCTTGTCCCATTCCCTCCACACATCCCCATCCAATTCTCAGAGAGGGTATGGCACATTGCTTGGGGGATGGTCAAGGCCTTCCCTACTATATCTTGGCTGAACAAGATATCCCTTCAATTTCACCATAGAAACTTTATCCAGAAAATGATGGAAACAGAAAGAGACCACATCAGAGCACTGTGCTGAGCTCCCAAACTCCAGCTGAAGAGTGGAAGGAAAGAGGGGATTCTCTTAATTATTTAGGCTATAAAATAGGTTTACAAAAATTAGACCCCAAAAGGTGCAAAATGGAAGAGGTTGATTACAGACTATTAATGACTTCCGATGATTGCTAGAAGAAATTTCCCATCTATGGCACACTAATGGACATGATCCAGATGACTTGATTAATTTAAAAAAAAATCCTTAGATGATGACAAGGATTTATATAGTCTCAGGGAATTATCAGCTGAAGCTGAGAGAAGATTGGCTTTGGTAGAAGAGAAAATGCAGAAGGCATGTGTGGATTATGTAGATCTCTAGCTTAACAACATTCTGTTCAAATTACCATTCAAATACATGCCCCCCAAAATTTTAATGTAAAAGGAAGATATTTAAAAAATGGATCTTTTAATGTTATAAACAGAGTGAAAATTTAAAAAGTTATGTGGAAATAGTCTCAGTGATTTATAAGAGAAAATTTGAGACTAGACACAGCAAAAATTATAGTACCTATAATAATGATGAAACTGACAAATTGTCGGAAGAAAGTTAACCCTGGAGAACAGCTTGTAGTAATTTTTTTGAGAGAGATTAACCACAACTATCCCCCCAAAAAAGAAATGGACAAAAGATGTGAGGAGACATTATAAAGTATAAAAATTACAGAATTAAATCATCCCGATATACTTTAGAGATGAACTGTCCTCAGAACGGAAACCAGGGCATGTGTTATATTGGTGAAGGGGTTTTGCTTTATTTTCCATAGGAAAAGAAAATTTATGGATCCAATCAAAATTGATAAAGGTTCAATTTGAATAAGAGATACCTCTTCATTAGAAGAAATGATAGTTCATTAAGTACCATGGCTGTTTAATCTAAACTAACCTATAAAACTAACAAATGCTTTTTATTTGATCAGATAGAACTGTCAAAAGAGTAATTCTCCAAAATTAGTATTGGGGAAGCATTTTGGTTTTGTATTTTCAGTAGAAAGAAAGTCATTTTAAATGAAGAATCATGACTGAAATCAAAAATAGGCATGCAATCCAAAACTATCATTTTTATAGTAAGGGATTGCTAATTATTAGAGAAACCACCTCTATAATTCATTTCTGAAGAAAGACACCTGTGTCACTATTGCCAAATTCAAAATTATGTAGGACTTTGAGCTTTTTTGCTTATCTTTGTTTTATCTAGCCTCATATTAATGGATAAATTGTTATGTGCAAACCATTTGTATTTAAGCAAACATTTATGTTCATATGGTATGTTTAACTACATTTTAAAAACATTCTCTTATTTATCAAGTTTGTTTATGATTAGACAGTACAATATGTGTGAAATTAATCACCCTGGATGTTCAGATATATTAAGAAATTACTACAAGTGCCTTATGGAAATTATTTCTGAATCTTGAAGCCTCTTGGTGTCAGTATTCTACGGAGCATGCACAATCAATGACAAGCGCAGTAACTCAGTCAGATACAGCACCTCACCACTTTTGCCAGTGCATTCTTCTGCTCACAGTGACCTGATGACATAATAATCCACAGGACTTCTCTATTAAAGTCAATTACAGAGTGTTTTCCTATTTAAATCACTTGGATACTTCTAACAGCAGAAAGCCTTGTCATAGCCAGAACCTGGAAACAACATAAACGCCCCTCTACCAAAAAAATGTATTAGGAAAATGTGATACATTTACACAATGGATGCTACACAGTAGAAAAAAAATACATCTTGAAATTTGCAGGCAAATGGATGGATCTAGAAAACATCATAGTGTAGTAAGAAGGAGCTGCTTGTTTGTCCTGGCTGCCCAGAAGTGAAATAACCACACAGAAACTTTATTAATTAAATCAGTGCTTAGGCCATTAGCTCTAGCTTCTTATTGTCTAACTCTTATTAACTTAACCCATTTCTATTAATCTGTTAATCCCAATATGACAGTGGCTTATCAGCAAAGTTTTGGCATGTCTGACTCTGGCAGTGGCTCCATAGCATCTCTCTTGACTCTGCTTCCTTTCTCCCAGCCATTTAGTTATCCCCACATACCTAAGTAGTTTCATTATTCATTAACCAATAAAGCAACACATAGACAGCAGGACCTCCCGCACCATCATATTGAGTGAGGTTACCCAGATCCAGAAAGACAATTATCACATGTTCTCACTCATAAGTGGTTTTAGAACAAAGAAAACCAGCCTACAAATCACAATCCCAGAGAACTTAGACAACAATGAGGACCTACTAGAGACATACATGGATCTAATCTTCATGGAAAGTAGAAATAAAAAGATCTCCTGAGTAAATTGGGAGCAGGGGGCCCATGGGAGAGGGTTGAAAGGAGGGGAGATGAAGGAAAGGGAGCAGAGAAAAATGTAGGGCTCAATAAAATCAATTTAAAAAATTTAACTCCAAACAAAAAAGAACAGAAATCCAACTTTGAGAGATAGAAACTTTCAGTACATTTATTAGAAGTTCATCACGTTGATAACTGTGGAAAAATAATCAAGTTGGGAGAGAAGGTAAAGTTGGGTTTTGATGTCTTCATTGACCCCAAGGAGCCTTATATTGAGCTTTCCTTAAACAGTCCAGGATTCTGAACAGGAAATGAAGAGTCAGGTGCCCTCAAGAGGTTGTACAATGGAGTAGTACTTTCAACCCCAGCATAATTTTCAGAAGTAGTAATAAAGTAAGGCCACTGCCAGAAGCTTGTAATAAATAAATCTCCTCATCCTAAAGAAAGCAGAATAGAACTTAAGAAACCACAGCAAAGTGAAAGAGAAATCATCATCTTTAAAAGTCAGATGTATCTCTGGTTAAGAAATTTTCTTTCAATGATGATTCTTACTGTAAATATATCTATCTATATAGATGATTGTTATATGTCTCTGTATTATATACCTCTATGTTACTATGTATGCATATCTAAATCTTTCTATATATCTAAATATTATATATATATGACTGAAAAGTATTAAATACTTCCACCCTAGGGACTCATGATATGTATAATACAAATAGTAGTGTTTATACCTATTACTGTAAGAATTGTATATAAAATATTACCTGATATTATGTGTGACATAAGAATTCCCTAAGTGCAAGTGATTGTTACTATTATTATACCATAAACACCTGAATTCTTCTACTTTCTATATTCAGGTAGATACTGTACCAGAGACTGTTAGAAGAAAACTTTGAGAATCATTATTCTCCTCTTAACTTCTCTTAGTGGAAAACTGATGCTTAATTTTCATCTCTTTCACTAAGAAGAGAACTAAATGCTCTTCTTTGTGCCTGTTTTTCTCTTCTGGGGAAAAGATTTTAGGCAGGAAAGCAAGGAATCAGTTCTAGAATGTAATGACTAACAGAAGTTCTAATCAATAATAGCAAAGATGTTGGAATAGAATGTCCTGGTAATTGATCAGGTGCCCAAAATAATTCAAGCTAAGCAGGGAAAGACAGGGAATCAATGTATTAGTCAACATCAAGGTTGGAAAGCAAAATTCAGACTAAACTGAGAAATGAAACAAAAGTAGAAACTAACCATTGATTAAAGCAGCAGATGGTGATTACAGGGTAACTAAAATCACCAACGTTTAAGAAACAAAAGATAAATTAAGGGAATTGGGTGCTGAGAGTAAACTCTATTGAGCTGGATCCCTGACTTCAGTGAAGAGAGAGTTAAGCAGAGAAGGCTGGTTTCCTCAAAACATGGAGAGAATATAGATCACGGATCTCTAGATCTCAGAACTCTGAATAGCTCACATGGTACCTAGTCCCTAAAACTCAAAGACGAATCCTACCATGAGGAAGACTGAGTACATGTGAGATGGCATGATGGAGTTGACCCTCAGTGTAAATAAAGAAACAACAAAGGCGTGGATTGTTGTGTGATTCTGTGGACAAAAATGCCTGCAAGCTAAGTTCATTAACCTTGTCTGTTAACAAGTTGCTTGTCTAGGGTATGACAAGCTGCATGAATCAAATTAGGACTTTTTTGTGTTTGTTATATCTACCCCTTTAAATTTATTGTACATTTTTAAATTATAAAATTGAAATAGTATCTTTGAGAAGATATGTTCTATACAATTCACATTTCAGTTGTCATAATGAAATTCTACTGAAGCACACTCTTGCCATGTGAATTTATGGAATTTGTAGAGTCCTTCAAGTGGAAAAGATGTAGCTGAACATACAAAAATGACATTATGGTCCACCAAAGCTGACTTACTTCCTCTATTTAAGAGAAATTTCTTGATTCTAGGTTACTACCTCCTTCTGACAAGAGAATATTTTTAAGGTTCTAGCTACAATGTAAAGAAAAATATAAAAGGGTCTTTATTGCTGATACACAAAATCTTAGACTCGGGAACATTTGCCACCTACAGCTACTGAATCCTAACTGAGACAAGGTAACAAGGGCTCGAGTAGGAGACTAAGTGTTGCTTGACTGTGTTCTAGCATCTAACGTGCCCTACTTCCTTGATTTCAGTCCCTCACTGTCTCTGATCTATTCTGCAATTCTGCTTGCTGATATCTTCTAAAACTTTAGAATTAAAGAGCTTGTGCCTCTCTTCTTTTCTCATTAGCTCATATTGTTCCTTTCCTTCCGTTCAAGAATTCCCATACCAATAACACCATTGCTAAACAGCATTTAAAATGAATTCAACATGACCATTTGAGTACTTGAGAACTGGTCATTAATAATACCAAGGGCTCTATAAGAAATGATGTTAGTCAGTAGGCTAGAAAAACTGAGCATTGAAATATGCCATAGATGAAGTCTGGTGGATGGTATGGGTCTCACTTGTCAGGCTCTGCTTTTGTACATCCTCCAGTTCTCATTGTCCATTTTTTCTAGAGTACAATATCTATTTTCATGTGACCAATATTTTAAAATGAATTCAAATAATGCTAGATAATTGTAGCTGTTTACTTCTTCCCTAACCCAAACTTGGTAAGTACTAGAAAAAGAATACTAGATAGAAATTGTGAATCAGTTTGTCACATTCTTCAAAACCTGAAACATATTCTGTGGCGCACTATTGTGGGAGGCCGCTTGTTCATTTCTCAGCCGCCCAGACTTCTAAAATAACTACACAGAAACTGTATTAATCAAATCACTGCTTGGCCTGTTAGCTCTAGTTTCTTATTGGCTAACCCATACATATTAACTTAACCCATCTCCATTAATCTGTGTATCGCCACGTTGCAGTGGCTTACTGGCAAAGTTTCAGCATGGCTGTCTCTGGCAGCAGCTCCATGGCTTCTCTTTAACATTGCCTTCTCCTCCCAGCATTCAGTTTAGTTTTCCCCACCCTAGTTCTACTCTGCCCTATCAATAGGCCAAACCAATTTCTTTATTAACCAATGGTATTCACAGCATGCAGAGGGGAATCCCGCATCAGAGCATTGATAAGTGTATAAAAGCATTGAAGGGACACCACTAAGGAATTCCAAAGGAGAAGTGTGAGTTTCTCCTGGGATCATATGGTGAGTTCCTGAACACAGGTATATTAGGGACATGTCACCTTTGTGTGCAGGCTTTTGCTAATATAAAATGAGCATTGTCAATTATTCAGAGGTTTCTCTATACCCGCAAAAAAACTTATAAATGAGTTAAGAAAGAATGTGTATTTAAATAAAACTTAAAACTTGCAAATCAACATAGAAATATTTTAAATATTTTTTTAAATTCTAAATGTGTCAGAGTAAAGAAACAATATTATAATCTAGTTGAATTAATTAAAACATAAAATAATCAGTGATTTTTATCATTTAATAATTTAATTTATGACTTTATGTACTACATTTTCATTTTGGCTAAAAGTTGCATTAATAATAATATGCTATATTAATTTCCCTTTCCAATCTACTCTTTTGAGAGTCCCCGCGAGGTCCAATAAAGACAGAATCAACAGATCTAATCAAGTCGTGTTCACAGTACCATTCTCTCAATGAATCTTTGCCAAGAGAGAATTCAAATGGGAGTTTTACTTTTGAAAGAGAAAATCTTTCCTAGAACCCTGAGAAGACAAACCTGACAAAAGATTGATGTTCTGTGTTAACCCAGTAGAGATTGTGTGAAAAAGGAATATCAATCAGTCCTCCAGATATTCAGGGCTTATCATTCAGGACTTATGTCATTCAATGGACTGATATCTAATGGAATCATGAATAAAGAGGGCACATTGAATTGCAAATGATTGGAATTCAAGAGAAACCTTTTGATGTTTGGTTATGTCTTCATTTAAATAAACTCACAAAATGTTGAATGTTACACCTTTGTATTTCTTTTGCCTTACATTTTATTTACATATAATTGTACATATGTCTTAATGATCTTGATAATACCTAGTCTCTCTATGTCTGATACACTACTAAAAGCATGAAACACCATTCTATTTATAGAATATCTGCTCTGTAGTTGTAGTATATAGCTTAAATATTGAACACTTCTTACTTAAAATAATGTAGTAGCTATTATATAAATTACAATTCTTGATATTCACTTTTATTTTTATAGTAACTCAAGAAAAAGATATGATTATTAATATAAGTGTATAAAATAAAACAGTAACAGAAGAGATAGGTAGATAGAGGTAGATAGATAGATAGATAATGATAAATAGATAGATAATAGATAGATAATAGTTAGAAAGAGAGATTCTCTGAATTAACTATTACAGCAAAAAGGTTTTCCTAACAGAAAATACAAGCACACACACAGACATGTACATATACATCCATGTGAGCAATTCTGTGGTACATTTTCTTGATTTTAATGATTGATATGTGAAGTCCCTGCTCATTGTAGGTGTTTCCACCAGGGGTCACTCAGTAGATACTGAGCAAGCCATGAGGAACTAGCCAGTAAGCAGCTTTTTTCCATATCTTCTACTTCAGTTCCTTCTCCTATGTTCCTGCACTGAATTCTTGCCTCAACTCCCTCAGTGATAGATAGCTCCATGGAACTCTAAGCTGAAATGGATGCTTTTCTCTAAAAGTTGTTTCTATTTTGTTATTGATGACAACAAAAGGAAGCAAATGAAGATAATAGAGCAAGATATAACATTTTTCAGAGGTTCAAGGAATTTTATTGCAGATAGTCTGGGAAAATAACATTTATATATTAGCAGAATGTGGATTTTTCAAGTTGTGAAACATTTTTATTTGATAGTTTTATATATCTATATAACATACTGTGAACATATTCATCCAATATTACCCTCATTATCATCCTCACAATTTTGATGACCTGCTTTTCCCAACTCTCTCACTTGAGATTTCTTGTCTTTTTGTATTTGTTTTCTTGCCTATTTTGAACAGGTCTTATGTAAATAGTCACAGTTTTTGTATGTTCATGATTGCACTGGGTCTATCATATTCAGTAGAGATCATTTAATAACATTCCTCTCAATACTCAGACTTTTATAATTCCTACCCTACCTCCTTTTCTACAATGTGTTATTGGCTTTGGAAGAATTATAGGTGTCAAGTTTATGCAGAGCTCTCAACAGTAATTATTCTTAAACTTTTTCCAGTTATATGTCTCTGTAATAACTGTTATATGAAAAAAAACATTCTTTTTTCTGACTAAAGCTAAAAGAAGTTTATGGGTAAAGAGACATGTATTTATTTAGCAGTTAGATTATAAGAATCATCACTAGAAAGCTCTGCTTTTGGGCCTGAGACATCCATAAATATGGACTTTTGACCAAATTTACAGTCCCGAATGTGTCCTGTTTTCTACGGAATGCTTTCAATTTCAATCAGAGAATTCTTAGTTAGTGTCCATACCGGAACTGCACCAATATTGCACCAGTGTGGTACTCATACCAGTATTGCATCAGTGTGGCACTCTTTCCTGGAAGCTCACTATTGTAGAACATAGTTTCTACAACCGGGTGAGACCACTGATGATGCCTTTTGTCCCGTATATCTTTGCACACCTCCTATGGGCAGTATGAACTCTCACCAGAAGAGATGATGCTACTAGTCAGTTAGAGCTTGAGTTCTCTGTGACCTGTATCTAAAGTACATAATGTCAGTAGCAAATGAGTTCTATTTTCTATTTCTACAGGACAACCAAGAGCAATGTAAATAGTTTATACTCTTCTGATCTTCTTGGGGATCCCTAAAAAATACCTCATAGAAAACTATCTCATATTTGGCATTAGAATTAAAAAAAATAATCTATGGATTCTAGAAACAGAATTATTCATCTGTGCAGATTTTCTATGATAAGATTTCTGTTTACTTACAAGGGCCTTTGGTAGTTTTTAACACAATAGATTCCTACATTTTCTCCATATGTCCTTAGTTTTGACTGACATTTTATTTACATGTCTCCCCAATTTCCTGGCTTATATTCAGGGAAATCTTTTTTGAAGAAACATATCTTTAAATGATTAATTTCATATACATATTCACTTTATATTCATTACATAAACATTTTGATTTGAAGTTTTGTATTTGTATAGTATAACAAAATTTTACAAGAATCTACCTTATGAATTCACAAATTTTATATTTATTTTAAACAAGGAAATAATCATATTAGAAATTCTAGAGCATATAAGTGTCTTTCTGAAGAAAAGAGATGCCACTCTATTCTGTGGTCTACTATAACCACAGAAAGAATATATTTGTATATACATTTGTATATGTATGTATATAAGTTTAGAAGTTGGTATCTGTGTTATAGAAATAATTCAGCATTAATCTGTGATTTTATTAAAATCTTTGAAAATATAACAATGCTTATTCTGAATACTTTACAATAATGATACACTAAGTAGTTTTGTTTTATCTTATTGGTGAGTCAAATATGATAGCATTTATCATAAGTCATAAATTTTTATGCTTCAACATTGTTAGACTTGTTTTTATTTTTTTTAATTCTATGGAAATCTATTTATGATAAATTAAAGAACTATTGAGGTCTCCTTTCAGATTGTAAAATGTTTATATAAAATCTTGTTTTATTGATAATTAAAGTAATCCAGTTTAAGGGACTCTATCACTTTCATAATGTTATGTTTAAAGTCTATTTCTTCTATGTCTTCAGGATTAGGGTGTTCACGTCTTCCTGTTGTATGTTCACTGGATTCTGGTGTTATCATGTTGTTTTTCAGATTGTTGGAGGAATTCATGTATTGGTGTCTGCCCATCTCTTCCTTCAAATGCCCTCCGGAAGGACGGATCTTCTGGTACAGGATCTAGGCTGCTTGCTGGCCAGAGAACCCTCTGGAAGGACTGATCTTCTGGTACAGGATCCTGGCCACTTGCTGGCCAGGGACCTCACAGACAAAAAGGCGCCCTTACTGGATGCAGACTCAGTGGGACAAAGAATGTCCTGCAGCAGTTGCCCTCACCACTTTGACCCCAGCGCCCCAGCCCCGAAGCAGGCTGAGTTGGGGAATCCTATGACCCTGCAGAGGGAGAGGGGTGTTTGGGAGGGGAAGCTGGGATGGGATAAGAAGAG
>LOEQ01002528.1:454807-465856 GCA_001685075.1 Bramus lutescens
AAGAAAGAAAGAAAGAAAGAAAGAAAGAAAGAAAGAAAGAAAGAAAGAAAGAAAGAAACAAATAATATCAGGAAATCTGCAGGCAAATAGATGGATGTAGAAAAAAATATCCTGAGTGAGACAACCCAGACTCAGAAAAACAAAAACAAAGACGATATGTACTCACTCATAAGTGGATAATAGATGTAAAGCAAAGGATAACCAGAATACAATCCATAGCTCCACAAAAGCTAAAACCTTCATCCAGTAAAATGGTGGTACTAGAAGCAGAGATTCACAACCAAGCACCAAGTCGAGTTCTGGGAATCCAGTCAAAGACAGGGAGGAGGGAAGATCTGAGTAAGGGAGGTCAAGATCATGAGGAGGAAATCTCCAGTGACAGCTGAACCAAGCTTGTGAGAACTAACAACGTCCAGACCAACAGCTGTGAACCTCTTTGGGATCCAACTAAACAGTTGCTTAGCTTTGATTATTCGAAGGGCCCCGGGCAATTGGACCACGGTCTATGCCTGATGCATAAGGTATCTTTTGGGGATTTATTTCCTAAGATGGGATGCCATGCTTAACCTTAATGCAGAAGGGAGGGGCACGTTCCTGCCTCAGCTTAATGTTCCAAGCTTTGTTAACTCTTCGTGGGAGGCAGCTCCGTTTGGGAGGAGTGGATGAGAAATGGGGTTACTAGGGAGACAAGAGGGACATGAGGAGGGCTGAGAGGGGGAACTATGTTTGGAATGTAAAATGAAATTTATATATAAGTTAAATAGAAGTTTATGTAAATTTCACAATTGAAAACAGCTTTGCTCCCTTTTATTCATTGTATCTGGAGCTTTACTTGGGTAATCACAAACAGGTCACCTTCTGGTTAGGCCCCTGTAGTCGGGGACTCTGCCACACAGTACACAAAGGCAGAATTCCTAGGAATTTATTAATACAGTCTGTGAGTATTCATATTCAAATAAATGAGAATTACATGACTTCCCCCAGGAATCGATTTTGAATTTATATGTAATATTTATTTTAATATCTTTTGATAAAATATGTCTATATATTTTAAATGTGTCACATACATATGACAGAACCTTAATCACTTTGTCATTCATTTTGATATTTTTAAAATTTTTCATAAGATATATTATGGTTACATTAATTCCTCTCCTCCAACTCTTTCAAGACACACTTGGCCATTTCTATCTGGAAGGAAGGAAACACCACCACCAACAAAAGAAGCACATAAAAATAGGAAGAACCTTTTGTTCTGGCCAACTTCACCTGAGGCCTGCTCTAATTGTTCTTGATATACTTATCTCAATCCATTGGAGAAAACTAATGTGCAAGCCCACCTCCCCTGCTCCAAGCTGATATTAATTGCAAAAAAAAAAAAATAGTGCTTAGGATAATATGCTAACTCCACTTTCCTGGTACAATGATTTTTATCAAGCTTAAATTTGTGCAGTTATTTTATGTGCTGTCACAGTCTCCATGAATTCACACCTGCATCAGTCCATTGTATCTGGAAATTGCTGTTTCCTTGGAGTCAATCACCACCTCCGACTCAAACTCTCTGCCTCTTCCTGCTCATGAATCCCTGAGCATTGAAGGGAAGGTTGTCGTGTAGACATACCATTTAGGGATGAATGCTGTGAAGTCACTCGAACATTGTCCTGTTGAGGGATCTGTTTGTTACCATTTACTGCACAAAGACACTGCTCTTGAAGGGTAAAATGATGCAGTGACCTCTGGTTATTACATTATTTCATTAGGAGTAATTTGCTTTTATATTTATTTATAATATAGATTATATTAATATTTATATAATGGTATACATTAATGATATATTAATATATTTAAAATATAATATGATAAAATTATATTATATTAATAAAATAGTGAACTTACCCTAGGGTCCATGACATATCCAGTCTCAGGATCATGGAGTCATTACCAATATGGTATCTATCTCATACCAACTCAATCCCACAACAATTAAAAATATTAAAAAATTTAAAAATATTTGTCCACTATGATTAAATTGACTTAACCCCAGATATTAAGGGATGATTGCATGTATGAATGTCAGTAAGTATGTTCAAGCACATACACAGTTTACAAGAGAAAAAACATATGATCATCTCATTAGATGCTGAATATGCCTTTAACAAAATCTAACACCCTTCTAGGATAATAGTCCTGGAGAAACTATGGCTGTAAGGGACAATTCTCTACAAAATAAAAACAGTTTACAGGAAACCAATATCCAGCAACATTGTAAAAGGAAAAAAAAAACTTTTATAATTTTGACAGCACAATATTATCTTTTCAAGAAATTATAAAATGAAATAAGAATATAAATATTTAGTGATGCTCTTTTCTAATTTAAATTCACTTTGTGCTTAAAGTTTAAGATAGTAATAATTGTTCACTATATGTTAAATATTAAATACCTTAATGATATTGATATTATGAAAGGACAATAAATTCGGTGATCATAAAGAAATATTCACAGGTAATTTTTTGTTAGCAGATTATATGTATAAAATAGTGATTTGATTATATATTTTATTCATGTATGTACAAAATGATTATTTTCCCTTCTGTAACCTCTCATCACATCTTACTCATTTCCTGTTGCCTTTCTGCCCCTGGTTACTCCCATTTTATATTCCTCTTCTTTTTTAACTTTCTATTTACATCTTAGACAAAACAGGTTATATGTGTTTTATAGAACTGGCTATTTCACTTCAAACTATTCTCCTAAGTTCCATCCATCCTCCTGCAAAGGATGAAATTTCCTTCATTGTAACCAGTCTTCTCCACTCTTGTGTATACAACATTTCTGTATCCACCCATCCTCTGATAGGCACTTCAGCTCCTTCCCAAAGGTAGGTTTAACTATCTCTACTACGACTGGATTTGATTTTTTTGAGTTGGTATAGTTTGATCACTGTCATGTTTTACTTTTTGAGACAAATCACTATTGACTTCTAGAGTGGGAAAACAAATTTTTCTCCCAACAAAGATTTATGAAAGTTTGTTTCCCCCTAAATTCGTATTCTTGTCAAAATTTGTTGTAGTGTTTTCTTGATGATAGCCATTCTAAGAGGCATAAAATAGAATCCTAATGTAATTTTGATTGCTGAAAATGTGAACATTATATCCTTAACCATCCTGGAAAAGCAGGAGAAAATTACGTTCAAATTCCATCTCATTCAGCCAGAATAACTATCGTCAAAAACACATCCAACTATAAAAGATGGTAAGAGTATGTGTATGTGAAAATTAATGCTTATATACTGTACATGGAAATGCAAATTAGTCTAACTAAAATTGAAATTGGTTTTGAAGATGCTTAAGAAAGAAAAATCAAAGCAAAGAAACAGCAAATTCCTCTAAGAAACAACTTTATATCTCCTGCCTTGGTACTTCTCCATNTATATATATATTCCATTGTGTCCACACACACACACACACACACACACTCATATAAATACATACAATGGAGTTTTCATCATTAAACAGAACACAATTATGCCATTTTCTTTAAAATGGATGGAACAGGAGATCTTCCTGCTATGGGACATAAGACCAACTGAGAATTCCAAATATCATGTATGGTGTCTTATAGAGGATATAGGTTAATAAAAATAGTAAGATATAAGAAGCATATTTGAGGAGAACAGAGGCACAGTGGGACGGAGAAAAGGGAACATGCAGAACACCTCTGTAGTTCTAACAGTTTCCATTAGAAACAATGCATACTCCAGGAATAAACTGTTACCTTAGGATTGCTCTGTTATAATCATCTTTTGAATTTTCATGTGAATTTTAGCCATATTTTCTATATTTTGGAAACTTGTCATAATTTTGAAAGATACATATTTGAGAATGTAAATATCTTTTGATAGTATGTCTTTTAAACAATGTCAATTTGGCCCTTTAATGGACTTGTTAGTCTTTTTAACTTGAAGTTTTTTTATAGTCTACAGTTTGTTTCTTTAGTGTGTCCCAATTTCAACTACACAAACCTTTAACAACCTCAGCCGTGTTTCTTACTCCTTTTATTATTTGTTTGTTTTACTTCAAATACCCTATTATGCAACCCAGAGTGTTCTCAACCTCATTGTTTAGAGAAAAATTGGTCCATAATTTCTCTCATATCCTCCTCTTGAGTACTGGTGCCATGCTCTACTATATTCTGTTTGTTTTGTTAGAAACGGTGACCATATAACTGCTTCGTTTTTTATTTTTGTTTTTCTTTTCAGCTTTTGATACTACTTCTGATTGATTGTATTGTTTTCCAGACGCATTTTTTTCCAGTGTAGTCCCTGTCAATATGCCAGAAAGTTACTGGATTTTTTAAGTTGACTTTTGCAGTATGCTGTTCTGATGAAAGTGTTCATGAGATTTTAGAGTTTACAGAAAAGTTTTTAATGGCGTTAAAGTATAGGACCTCATTTTTTTCATATGCAGCTTTCACTCTTTTTTTAATTATTTATATCCCTATGGCTAAGATTTTAATTATTTTACTTAATATAAATGACTGTATATACCCAATCCTGAATTTGAAGAAAATGCTTTTAGATTTTTTCTACTTAGCGAATATTGGATTTTTTTTTGTTTTCTCTCTCGCATTACATTGAGATACGATACCTATAATTCTAATTTCTTCAGGGCTCTTATGCAATGCAAGAGGATGAATTTTCCCATTTGAAATAACAATGCTGTTTTGAGTTAGAATCTAAATCTTATGGTGTCTTTAATAATTATCACAAGTTGAAAAATAATGTATTTACCTTATTATTGGCAAATATTGATCAATAAGTATTACAGTGATTCTAAATAGACAATTAAGAATTTATGTTGTTCTATCTATAAATCACTAATGTATATTTTTAATTTATTTTTCTACCTACTTTCTTACCAATTTATCATCTACTTATATAATGAGCATCATATTCTGTGTTGATGATGTACTTGATCTTGGTATTGAATGAGTAGTGAAGTGAGAAAGTCTGGTAGGCATTATGGGAGGGGAGATACATGTTCAAAATATATGGAAGATATGACTGAATTTTAAAAAGAAGAAAAGAACAATGATGTCTCGGTGCCTAAAATCACTCAACATTAAGGCAGCAGACCAGACTTGAAGTAAGAATCTACCCATTTGGAAAGAGAGATCAATTCTCCTGAGTTCTGACCACCAATCTTGTATTGTTGCTCAAAACTCGAGCTTACACATGCTCAGTAAATAAATAGAATTTAATTTAAAACTGTGACCTATATAGTAGTGTGTATAGTAGTAAATCCATCATATTATAAGTAGAGACAGATAAAAGCAACAATATATAAACTTTTATGATATGGAACATATTTTATGGAAGGATTTCTGGAACAATTAAAGCACTTTAAAGTTAAATATCAAGAATCGAAGTTTGTATTTACTTTACAGAGTGAGTATCTAAAGCAAAGAGGCATTTAAAAACTATTTGATGCTCAAACTGAGTGAGATACAGCAAGTGGTGAAGACTGAACATTGTTGTGACTTGCCATGGAAAGAGAAAGGATTTAGTCATTTACTCTGAACGGATCATGATTTTACATCATCAGAGCTATTTTCAGAAAACTAACCTAGCAACGTTGATAAGAATGATAAGAAACAAAGCGTCACATCACAGGATTAATTAGAGTGGATCAGGTGGGAGATAGGGAAATTTAAGCCACAGGATTACCTATGGGCAGAGATTTCATCAAACACATTTGTTAAATAAAATATCTTTGATATTTAGATGACCTAAAATGTGTATCTGAGTCAAAGAAGAAATCAAGATTTCTTGCTTGACTCTAACTATGATTTATATGTGAAAACGTGTGATTATAACATTTGCAAAAATAATTCATTTTAATTTCTATGTTGATGTGAAAGAATTTTCAAAGTGAAATAATTTATAGAAGACATAGGACACACGTACATGTAGTCGTGAGACTACTATTGAAAAATCTTTCTTGGTTCTAGCACTAAGTTTTGATGTTGACTTCTTTATTTCCTCAATGAACCAGTATTTCCATTTCTCTTTAGGAGAATTATCATACAAAAGTAGCGACTATTTCTTGTTTGTTTGTTTGTGTTTGTTTTGGCAGTGATTGGGATTGGACCTGGGGCCTTGTATACAACATACTAGGCAGGTAATTACACTAGGCAGTATCTACATCTAATTTCTTTAAAAATATTTTCATAGGCTTCAGCTAAGTTGTGCTTGCTCTACAACTCACTAGCAATTCTGCTACTTCAGGAATGGAAAGAAAAACAGACTTGTGTGTTCACATTTAAATTTCAAATCCTTTTCCTCCCTCTTTCCAGATCCTCTCGACATCACCATCTACCAAAGTTCATATTTCTTCCTAATCACTCTCAACAAAACAAACAAATAGATAACAATATCTAAACAAAAAAATATTTTTAAAGGATATTACTTTTACATGGTAGATGGCCAGTTATCAGTTTGATCTGTGACAAAGGTTTCCTTACATAGAGACCTTTATACTGACAGGTGACACATGTTCATTAAGTCCTCATTCTTGTTCAAACATTGGGAGGCAAACATTGTATTCTCCCTATATCTGTGGAAAATGTATTCTGGTATAGACCCTGCTTGTTCATATAGTAGACAAAATTCTAAGACACTACCCTATAAGAAGTGAATTCGATGATTCATTTTTACTTACAGATTCTCCACCTGATACAGCAGAACTTGGACCCTAGGTCAAGGGAAGCCTGTTTATGTAGTCAGGCAGAAAATGATTGTGAATGACAGCGAGGGAAAGGGTATAGGTCATTCTGAGTTCACAGGTCAACATAATTGTCAATTTAAAGAAAGTAGTAGGAATCAGAGTCTCAAACACAGGCAGGATTGATTTCTTTCTGTCTGTGTTCTGACAGAGGACTGAGCCATATGGGTGTGGTAGGAACATCTAATGTCTAGGTATCATCCTTTGTGGTATGCTTCTAATTGGTTTAGTCATTTTCTGAGACACTAAACATATTTCAAAGTGTCTTTGAGTGGGCTCATCTACTTGCATTAAATTACTTACTTACATTTCACCTTGTTTCTCCTCCACGAATATTTTAACTTAAATGGAGTATGAGAATGCTGCACAGCGCTTCTCCTTTCTTTCATGCCATCAGCTTTACATTTATGAAATAGATCACTAATACAATCCCATCTCACTTCACATTTTTTCCTTAGGAATTCATTCACATTCAATTCATCTGTTATCTGTCTTTTTCCAATGACTTCTGAAGAAGTTTCCAATCCTTCAAATTTCTTGCTGGTTCAAAAGTAAGACATAACACTGTGTTACTGTGCATTTCAAATCGATCCCCAGTTCACTTGACATATAAATTCATATCCGTAGCTTTATACTTTTAAATAGGACAGAGAAAGGTGTTTTAATAAAAAAAGTATTACACATCATTGTCTAGCCTAATGGTATTATTTTAATATATAATCTATAGTAAAATCTTCTGGTTATTACATTTATTTTATTTATTTTAATTTTAATATATATTTAAACAAGAGGTCTTTAAAAGTGTTTGCCCCTGTGTGAAGATGGTGAAAGAAAAGGATTAAAGAACACTTCATGTTTTTTTTTATTCAAAAATGTCTTGTTTCCTCATTCTGCCATGCTCCTTTATAAAACATTTCACATTACTAATTTAAAAGTCTGTAAATCTGCCCCTGCACTAAACTTTCTGTTCCAACTGGCAACCACCGACAAAACTAGGTTTCCTTGAGCTCTTGACAGGACTTCTCTATCACACACCCCTCCCCCCAAGGATCAGAAATAATTGTAATCAGCTGTCTAATACGCTAAGAACCAAAGGTAGGGATGACTTCAAGTAAACTGGTTTCCCGACATGTAGGCGACTTAACACATATTGGCTTTCAGGAGTTGCTAAGGAATGAACAAGGCTTGTGATAGGGGAAGGGAACTCCCAGTGCGTAAATGAGAGTTGAAAAGAACATCTAACACCATTTTATAAGCACTTTCAAAATTTTTCCAGAATTTTGATCATATTTATCCTCTCCCCAAACTCTCCTTAGATCCTCCCTATATCATTACTTAACTGTATCTCTTTCTCTCTCTCTCTCTCTCTCTCTCTCTCTCTCTCTCTCTCTCTCTTTCTCTTCATCTCTCCCTCCATCTTTCCTCTATTTCCTTCTCAAATAAAAATCATGGAGTACAGTTTCTGATGGCCACTACTCTTGACCATGGGGAGTGCCTATCACGTAGCTGATATATCTGGTGTCACTCTAACAAAAGTAAATTGTAAATTGTACAACTCAGGAGCAAAGAGCAAACAAGCAAATGCCAATAGCTTCTGAATATTTCATGTCCAAGCCCATTCTCCATGTTGGAATTTTCTATGGTTTAAGGTCATGCAGGCCCTATTGATGCTGTCACAATAGTTGTGAGTGAATATGTATACCTTTGCTGTGGTATATGGAAAACACTACGTATTTAAAGTCACCCCACCTGTGGCTCTCTGAATCTTCATGCCCCAGTTCTATTAAGATCTATGAATTATAGAATGGAAGATAAACTATTGATGTCCTATCATCAACATTGGCAATTGCAGTGAAAGAAAGCAAGGTTATGGGAAATTAAATGTTAAGTTAAATTTATGCTTTATGATATACAAGTATACTAATGAATAATTGGACTCAAGCATCTATTCCTAAGAATGTAGCAATATAATTTATCCATTATTTAAAAAAAGAGGAAAACATTGAAGTTATTTCACAGAGAGTGTGGTTCTATAAATACAAAATATCCTGCCCACATCATCTTTTCAGGTTCCAAAGATCATCAAAGATTGATCTTCAAAATTGTATTCTGATTGACAGATACACTTTCTCCTCATACTGAGACAAGTTCAGATTTTTCAGAGGCTCTCAATATCTTACTCATATTATTCATCATCATCAGAATCATCATACTTTGAATGTACATGCATATTTAATTTTTGTTTTTTGTTTTTCAAGACAGGGTTTCTTTGTAGCTTTGAAGCCTGTCCTGGAACTAGTTCTTGTAGACCAGGCTGGCCTCGAACTCAGAGATCCACCTACCTCTGCCTCCCAATTAAAGGCATATGCCACCACCACCCAGCACATATTTAATTTGTAAAAACATTCACATGTACAGATGGAAAAAGTCCCCCCAATACTATTCACTTCTGAAGCTTAGGACCTATTCACATTGATGAAATAATGGATTTTCAATGTAACTTCAGTCAAAACCATGCTTCTTGTCAGGCTTTGCTTTATAATTAAAAAAGAAACGAAAAAGAAAACATAGGAGCAGGAAGAGATGGATTAACGACGGCCTTTGGGGTTCTGCCCCAAGGCTCTTTTGGGATTCAGATTGGATGATACAGTAAGCAAAAAATGAACTTAGATATTTGACTGCAAATGAATTCTCTCACACTGTGCTTTTCCAAGCCAGTCTCCTTATTCTTCTACTTCTATTTTAATTTTACTGTCTTACTTTTAATTTCTCTTACCTTCTTCTCCTCTAGCCTATAAACTCACTTCTTACAGGAGACTTGGAGCAATAAAAAATGATAAGAATTACCTTTCACTGGTCAAGAGTATATTTCTAGGGTAAGTGATAAGAAGCTGAGACATTTACCATGGCAACAACAAGGTTCCAAGGTTACAGGAGCAGGACCGTGATGGGACTGAGGGAGGCAAAGTGCCCAGTGACAAACTTTGAGACATAGGTCTATTGTCAGCAGACTCAGCAATAAAAGAATTGCCCTGCTTTTTTTTTAGGGTGGTTACTTTAATAACCTTACTTAAACACCTATGAGTCTGACCTTATGCATAGCTGTAACGTTTTAAACATTTGATCTATTTACTAATTTGAACTAGTTCTGAGGTTAAAATAAGCTAATTATGTTCATTTAGTCTAAGCAAAATGAACAAAGCATGCCTTTGTCTGCAGTATTTATGGACAATAGATCTATTTTTTGAAGCTTGTCCTAGTATATTTTCTATATAACAAAATTATACAGATAAATGAAAAATCATCTTCCTGATCGTGCAGTGTGTTCCAGAGAATGTAATAGTTTCACAAGCTAAACATATCAGCGGTGGGAATGCCCTCAGTTATTCTTAGAGAATAAATGAAGTAGCACATGACAGAAATTACACATACAGGCAACTGGTTTTCAGGTCAGGGGTCCTTTAAGCCTTTTAGACAGAATTACCTCCATCAGTGTCTGGTGGGTAAACACCTAACTTATCAATTGCCATATGCTGCATATTCCCACAGCCTCAGACAAAAAAGAGTAAATAAATAAGAATGCCCAAGTTGAGTGTCTACTATTTATATCGCTGCAGTTATAAGAAATGGTCAGCAAATTCACTTAAAAATCACTAAGGGTGATTAATTTGGAGGAAGAGCTAGGGGAGCATGCTGGTTTAGGTGAAATAGACACACACTTGAATATTTTTTAAAATTTTGTAGGCAGGAGTAAAGACATAAACCCAAAGATATGAGAAAGCATAAGTAAGATCACACCCTACAGTAGGAATATCTGGGTCATATAAAGTGGGACTTATGCTGTTTATTTAACTTGTGCTTTTTAATTCTAACATTTTTAATCCCCCCAAATGACCTGTAAGCTACAGATGTCAACATCCTTATTAGTAAAATAAAGCAAAGACTTTTAGAAGGTGACCTTACTAAAGGACCATAACTGATAAGTGTTATAACATTTGTAATAGCAAGAGTGAGCTCGTAATTCCTAAGATGCATGTTCCACAAGACACACGTCATGAGACATATTATTGCACTAGGTACAAAAAATCAGAATGTGTTTTTGATCCATCTTAAACATTGTGAATAGCATGTTCATAGCTTCTACTTTAGAACTCAGGGTTCTCCCGTGTTCCAGAATTCATATAAACATAAATATGTATGTTATATAGTATACTTATAATATAATATAACATCTATATGGATAGATAGATGATAGATAGATAGATA
>LOEQ01002529.1:0-16018 GCA_001685075.1 Bramus lutescens
TCCTCAACAACAAGCCCCCATGCCTATGTGTGCTTGCCACTGCGGTTGTTTCAGATGTGACAGTTTCTGAGAGTCTGAAGTCAGAGGTACTTTCTATACAAAGGAAAATGGAGGCTCAGAGGTCAAGCTTTTGCATCTAGACACTAATAGAGCAAGAATTTAAGCCCATATGTGTCTGGCTTCCAAACCCATGCCTTTCTGTATTTCCTTTTTAAGAGTGGGGGTGTGCAGAGATCACAGGGCACTATTATGAGGTCAGTTCTGCTCCTTGTATGGCTGGGCTGTGTTGCTGGCCTCCAGACCCATGTTACCTATTGCATGTGGCCTTCAACAGGTCCTTGGGGACTGCTGACCAGAGCAGTTTTGTCTCCAGGATTCTCCCATCCTTGTGTTTGCTATTTCTACCATGTTTGGGATCTGCTGCTGTCTTTGCTATCAGTGACTTGCCGTGGGCTGGACCCTCACCCAGCCTTTTGTAATTGTGAATATTTTAGAACAGTCATTAAGCTTGTTAGAACTTCAGGCAGCAGAAAGAAAGACAGAGGTGTGCACTTGAAAGACTAGCATGGGGATTCTGACCCACTGTGCACAGGTGCTGTAGGGCAGCTGCTGCGGATGCAGATGCTTGAGGTAAGTTCACCTCAAGCAGAAGCTGCAGGTTTGTACGTGCAGATAAGAGGGTAGGTGGACATGTATATGCAGAAAACCGTGTGTACAAGTACAATCTTACTTTCCACAGGTCACAGAGATCACTGAAGGCACACCCAGTGAAGGGCACTATTGCGGTCACCTTATACAGGCAGAAAGTAAACCATACGGTGAGAGAAGGTAACACCTTAATTCTCCTTTTCTTAGCCGTAAGCCTTGGTAAGCAGTCCTATCCAAGGCAGCCTGTTAAGGGGAGGGGAAGCAACGCAGTACAAGGTGTGGTGATCCAGCAAATCTCTCCAGCACTGATAGGACCATAAAAATAAGCCAAAATACTGAGCAAGGTCTGCAGAAAGGAAAGAGATGAAAATGTGTTTAGTGAAAGGAGTACTGAGTTATAAAACACCTCACCAGCTGGGCAGTGGTGGCCCACTCCTTTAATCCCAGCACTCGGGAAGCAGAGGCAGGCAGATTTCTATGAGTTCGAGGCCAGCCTGGTCTCTAGTGAGATTCAGGACATCTATGACTGCTACACAAAGAAACCCTGTTTCAAAAACAAACAAACAAACAAACCAAACAAAACACCTCATTTCACTGTTGGCTACTGAATGAAAAAAAAAAGAAAAAAGGAAGGATGTTACTTCTCCTAGGTATGGTGGAGGAGAAAGTTTATTGTGAATAAAAGGGAGAGCAGAGCGCAGGGAGAGGCAGGGACAGCTGGGAGAATCCAGAGAGAACATGACTCCCCACAGCTGGGCAGGAGAAGGGAGGAGGAGAGCCAGACCAGGAGGCCAGCAGCATAAAGCGTAGACTAAGAGACAAGAAAGCTATATGAATGGATCATATAGCAAAGGGTAGCCCAGCGTTTGGCAGGAGGTGAGGTATGCCAGCCCTCCCCTTTAACAGGTAGGGACTGAGGGATGCTGGCATCCAGGACCACTTTGATAAGATTCCTAGGCACCTCAGTTAGCTATTTGTCTCAGGTGTGAGACCTATCAGCTACCTGGATGCAAGCTAGAGTCTGAGAGGAAGGAACCTCAATGGAGAAAATCCTAAGATCAGGTTGTAGGCAAGTACATACAGATGGAGAGCCATCCCAGGTTAGGACTGTCCTGGTCCTTCTGTCTTAGGGTTATCATAGTTCTGATCAAACACGATACCAAAAGCAGCTTGGTGAGGAAAGGGCTTATATGGCTTTCATATCCTGGACCACAGTCCACTGAGGGGAGCCAAAGCAGGAATTCAAACCTGGATGCAGGAGCTGATGCAGAGGTTGGGGGGGTGGCTGCTTATTGGCATGTTCCTCGTGGCTTGTTCACCATACTTCCTTAAAGAACCTAGGACTTCCAGCCCAGACCCAGGATCACCAGCTCAGAGGTGTCCCACCCACAGTGGGTTGGGCATGCTCCCATCAACCATTAATTAAGAAAATGCCCTGCAGGGCTTCAATAGCCAAATCTCAGGGAGGCATTTTCTCAATTGAGGTTCCCTGCCTCTCAGATGACTCTAGCTGTGTCGAGTTGACATAAAACTTACAGAACATTTACCAAGTTCCAGACCTATTTTCATTACCTGACCTGTAATATTATTTATTATGTGTACAGTGTTTTGTCTGTGTGTGTGCCTGCAGGCCTGAAGAGGGCACCAGATCTCATTACAGATGGCTGTGAGCCACCATGTGGTTGCTGGGAATCCAACTCATGACCTTTATAGAAGAACAGGCAGTGTTCTTAAACACTGAGCCATCTCTCCAGCCCCCTGGCCTATAATTTTTAGTGCATATTTTGCAGAAAGCAAATTTCATCTCTTTGAAGGAGGCAACATTAATTTGTCAGGCCAGAACAATTTCTCCAGTTTCTTTTTTCCTGTTGAGGTTACACTGAAACATAGGAGACAAGAGACCACAGCAACTTCTAGAACCTTCTTGCCGAAGTCTAGGGCTAGTGACTGTTAAAGCACCACCAAGATACAGCACACTCCTGCCCCCTGGCCGCAGGCTTTCCCCATAGAGCCCCCTCCGGCAGAGGCCCTGAGGCCTGTGTGTCACACAAGTCTCCACTCACCCATCATTTAACAAACCAGGAGTGTCAGGGTTTGAGGTAGAAGAAAGTGACCCTCACATGTCCAACTAAGACTGCTTTAGAAGACTTGATTGAGAGGCAGCCCTGGCCCACCTCAGTTTAATTCAGTGGTAGCTGTGACACATTAGTGAAGCTGGTACTCATCCCATAAAAACTGAATATTTATCTTTTCCCAAGCTCAAATATGTGGTAAGATACCATTATTGGGTGCTGGCCATCAGTAGGAAAGTATCTCATGATTCCATTCATCCATGATCAGGACAGCTGTGGGCGCCATGGGCGGTGAGGCTAAACCACGAGGTTTTGTTAGGTGAAGTGTGTATTAAATGCATTTTGACTCATGAATATTCTCAGCTTCTAAAAGGTTGGGCAGGCTATGACTCCATAGTAAGTGGAGGCTTGCTCAAGAAATCTGAGCAGGCTGTGTAGTTCCTACCTGCCTCCTCCCACTCAGCTCCTTTAGTAAATGCTTTTTGACAAATGCCTGAACACACAGGTGGTAGTGTCGAGTGGTTGTGGACAACACACAGGTGGTAGACAGCTCACCAACACCTGTTGTGTGTCCACCATCACAGGTCACCAACACCTGTTGTGTGTCCACCATTACAGGTCACCGAGTCTCCTCCCCTATACAACTCTCCTGTTCCCAAATTCAACTCTCCCTCTCCCCGTGGACCTGTGACAACCACTGATGTCTTCACTTCGTACTTTATGGACTGTACCGCTGTGATCATACGGTAAGGAGTCTCAAACTGGCCTCTTCCCCACAGTCCATCATCTAAGAGTCTTTCCCTTTTGGAGTTCACAGCTGCATTTTCCATTTTAACAGCTGGGGGTTTTTTGTTTCTTTTTTTTGATGGTTTTAATTTTTTTTGAGAATTTTATGCATTTTGTGTGTGTATGTGCATATGTGTGCACATACACTTATGAATACAACCCGCTGAGGTCATTTTATGTTGCTCATGTATGCTTAGGGATGACCTCTTGGGAGTGGCTAGTCTATCAGAGGCTTTATCCCTGGAAAAGACTGATTCTTTCTCAGCAACCAATAATTGCCTGTATCTCATCTAGGAGTGAAGTTTTTTTGAATCCCCCCATCATGTCAACTGGTGGTATCATTTCAAAGGTCTTTCTTAGGCAGTTATTGTTGAGGTTTCATGGGTGTAGCTTCCCTGCCACACATAGAAGACAGTCTTGCAGCAGATGTCCCGTTCTGCACCCCTGGTTCTTTCCTCCTCGTTTTCCTCCGTGTTCCCTGTGCCTTAGGTAAATGGGTTGGTTGTTGATGTATCATCTGGGGTCATCACCAGTCGGTGACTATCTGGTTTTGACCACTTTGTGGATTCCTGCAATGATCTCCATCAGCTGCAAATATGAAGATAAATATTTAGAATGCAGCTAGAAATTATCCTGGTTTCGTGAGATGGCAGTAGTAGGTCCTCTTCTAGGGTCCATGGCTCCTCAGCCACAGGTTGTGGGCTAGGCTGACATTGCCAGGCATCGATCCCCTACTGAAGAAGCCTTAAGTCCAGCTAATGGCTGTTCCCTAGGATTTAATGCTGATATTGTACTTTTCCCCATCTTGCTGTTCTGCCCGTTGTTTGTATGTGCTACGGCTGGTTAGGATCACTGACTGCTTTACTCCTAAGGCTTCAGTACTAGAGAGCTGCTCCTCAGGGAGGACTTCAAGGTCAGCTCAGCTCAACTGTAAAGCTTTAAGATTTACTGATGGGTGTGGTGAAGGGACTAGGGGATCTCTGAGTTAAAAGCCAGCCTAGTCTACACAAGAAGACTTCGTGTTTTACACTGCTTTGAAGAGGAAAGCTCGGTGGTATGGAAGTGCATTCACTTTGTGTAGGGCTATGACCACTGTGACTCCCCAGGACATTTCCATCACCCCCACCCCCAAGCCTAACAAAGAGGAACTGGAGATATATAGACTCCATGTCCTTTGTAACTGACTAATTTCATTCAGTGTTTTCAAAGCTCATCCATACTTAACCAAAATCCATTCTTTTAATAACAGTTCAGTATCACTCAGTGTGGATATATTACGTCCTATATGCCATGCAAAGACATTTGGATTATTTCCAATTTGACTGCTGTAAACAGTGATTTTTACAATATATACCACCAAACCC
Source organism: Bramus lutescens (assembly GCA_001685075.1). Classification (NCBI taxonomy): domain Eukaryota; kingdom Metazoa; phylum Chordata; class Mammalia; order Rodentia; family Cricetidae; genus Bramus; species Bramus lutescens. The sequence goes on from LOEQ01002529.1 coordinate 4,871, forward strand.
CTGCTTTTATTTTGAAACATTACATTTCAAGTAGAATTTCTGGACCAAATTGTAATTTTTGCTTGACAAGGATCATACTGCTTTCTTGGACAGATCCACCACTTTACAGTTTCCCCAGCAGTGCAGGGTCCAACACTTCTTGTGCTGTTACTGTGTGCATAGGAAGGCAGAGAGTGGAAGAGATGGGGAGAAGGAAGACAGTCACCATCCTAACGGGGTGATGTCTCATTGGAGTTTAACCTGCATTTTCCTGTGCATCAGTGAGGTTGACCACACTGCCAGTGTTTGTTAGTCATCTATATATCTCCTACGGAGACCTGTTTAAGTCCCAGGCCACTTTTAATTAGACGTGTGTGGTTGTACATTAGTTCTGTATTCTAGATATTAAGTTCTTATTCAAGTATTCCTTCCAAGTCTATGTGTGTGTTCTTTGCTCTTTAAGTATGATCTATTTTCATGTCATGCACAAAATTTTAATTTTTGATTAATTCTATTATGTCTAATTTTTGATCCCTGGAAATCTAGTAACAACTCCACAAAATCTCTGTAAAATTCATTATCCTGATGTTTTCCACCATTTTCTTCCAAGAGTTGTACAGGTTTTTTTTCCTACTATTATTGTTTTTAAAACCTATTTTGAGTTAATTTTAATATGACATTATTTAAGTCCCTAACTCTAGCACTGTTTTCTGGAAGATTGTATCTTCCTTATTAAAAACCTTAGTCCCTTCCCTAAGCCTTTCTGTCCCATTAGTTTATCTTGATGCCAGAATCACTGTTCTGGAATCAGATGACTCGTCCTACTTTATTATTCACGATTTGGCCACTCCTCATCCCTTGAGATTGTACTTGAACCTTAAGGTGTATTTTCTGTCTGGACAAACCAGACCAGTACTGCAAGGTCATGTTTTGCTAGGGATTACACTGACCCTGTAAATTGCCTTGGGAATCCTGTAGATTTCCAGTCCATCAACATGGATGTGCTCCATCATTTCGGTGGCAGTTCCCACCTCTGGTTAACTTCCCAGTATTTTACTGTTTTTGATGCTGCTGTAGAAAGAACTGCTCTGTTCACTGCTGAAGTACAGAAATTAGGCTGGTTTCCTGTGTTGACCTTGTGTCCTGCTTCTAAGTAGTTTACTGACTCTGAAAGTCTCCTGTGGAATCTTTAGTTTTCTGTGTAAGATCATATGATTTGTGAACAGGTAATTTTATTTTTGTCCCGTTTGACGCCAGCCACTCCAGCCAGTCCATGTTGACTAGCAGTGGTGCAGGCAAGCATCCTCCCACCAGACAGGAAGTTCACTATGTGTGTTCTCATGGTGGCCTTTTTGTTGACAAGAGTTTCCCTGTACTTCTAGTTGGTTTTATTTTTAATCACAAAAGAATGATTTTTACCAAATGGCTTTCCTGGTTTTCCTTGAAGACAACAGTGCTGATTGGGCAGTGGTCTGTATCTGTCACACAAATCCTTCACGCTGGGTTCACCTGTTTATATTCTCCCAGTTCCAGCTTCCATGTGTTTCTTTCTCTTTTTTCCTCCCTGTCCCCAGCGGCCTCTGAAAGTCTCTGGTGAGGTCATTTGTATATGTTTTTTTAGGAGATGTGGGAGCTTTTCATAAGTCTCTTCTCATTGTACACTTATTCTGTTCCTTATCATCTTCCTGTAGTTGCTGTGAGCACATTGAATGAAATCTCTAGAAATTTCACGTTGGACTTTCATTAGAGAAAGTACCAGCCTATCTTCCTTTTCAATTATGTGTTCAAACTCTCAAATGCATGCCACAACATATGTGTGGAGGTCAAAGGACAACTTTCATCACACAGTTCTCTTCTTCCATCATGTGTGTCGTGGATATCAAACTCAGGTTGTCAGTCTTGGTGGCAATACCACCGAGCCACTTGGCTGGCATTTGATTCTTTGAATGGACCTCATTTCTCTGTTCCTCTGAGGACCTGTTACTTTTCATTTTGGGTATGCCTTTATTTTAACAATATCACCCCACACACACACCCCATCCCACCTCTGCCCCACTATATCTCTAGGTTTGCTGGCGTGTCTTTTAACAAAAGATTATCACCAATTCGTGTTTACTCTCCAAACCTTTTACAGGTTTGTCATTNCACACACACACCTTGTATTCAACTGTTTATATAGCAATCTCCCTTTATGCCAGTTTCCCCCAAAACTGGCTGGGAAATCCTTTGACAGGCAGTTAGTCCCTGAGCTTAGGGAGCAGGCACAGTAGAAAGGTCAGGGTGTTAGTTAGAACAGTGGCTTCTCTGGGCGTTTGTGCCATTCTAAGTCATCTGTGTGTGGTTGCTTTCCAATGTCCTAATGTCTCTCCTCAAATGGTCAACTCTGCATCTCCACCCATTTCTCTTGACTCTGGCTGGCATTTGTGGATCCTTGCAGCTTTTACAAGCAGTGCCCACCAACTCCCAAGTAAGACAAAATCAAAAGGATAACCAACCTAGCACCTCTAATACTATCTAGAGGGTGACAGCTGTATACAACTCTGTAGATTGGGGGATGCCTCTTCCACTTCATCCAGTTTATAAAGGAGAACTGGGCTTCTACGGTTTTAAGAATCTCTGTCACAAGGGAGAAAGGGGCTGAAAACATCACAGAACCTAGCTACCACTTTGAAGATGGATTTTCTTGGTTGGGTTTTCCAAAGCTCTGACAAAGCTGGCTCGGCAGGTGGCCTGTACGTGTTGCCTTGCTGTTAAGGGATAGAGTTAGGAGTTTCTTCATTCTCTTTTTGCTGTCTGTCTCTCTGGCCAGAGTGCTTCACTGCGGTCTGTAGCTCTGGTTTTGGGAGATGTGGACAAGGTGTGTTTACTGAGTAAACACAGGGTGACCGAACCTTGGACAGTAAGAAAGATGCTAAAACAGTGGTCTCAAATTGTTTCTCAGCGAATCATTTTCTGTTAAACTAATGCCATCATGTTGTTTTTGTCTGCTGCTGACCTGAACAGAAAATAGGACAAAAATTTACCTTAAATCCAACACTCTTACCTCCCAAACACCTGCCCTGTAACTTTGACTTCTGCCAGGAATTTTTTTACTTTATACTGGCACATGTTGTAGAAACTTATCTCCAGATGTGGCACAGGACAGAAGTGAACTATCCATAATAAAAACACATCTGATGCATGTCACTGCTCGCCCCTGAAAGGAGCCAATATTAACTTTGTGGTAACTGTACACAATAACAATATTGTTCTGCCTGTTAAACATAGGCTTTTACTATGGAGCCTACTATGCTTCATTCACATTTCCAACCCAACATCAACCCAATTCATACCCAGTTTACAACTGAAAATAAGGGAAACTGCCTTTATTTTCATGGGTTTGGAGTCTTCTGCTTCCATCAAAACTGAATTTATAGTGAGGTTAATTTGAGTCAGACTTTGTGGTTATAAAACAAAAAAAAAGCATTTTTTTCCTATTGAAAAATTTCCAGTGTCTAGCAAGCACTCAGATTTCTAAGTTTATTTTTACTGTAATTCTTTGCATGTTCATTTTGTTAAATTTGCAGCACAAACCACTTGTCTTTTGCTGCTGTCCTCGTAGCTCAATTTTAAACAAAACTGAGGAAACTCAGGTAAGAAGGCTCCTACTGGACACGCCCCTCATACCCTTCCCCTTCCAGGAGCATTCTGCCTGCTGGACCGTTTCTGCACTCCCTTTCCCTGGGACCAAAGGGATGGAAATGTATTTGGGGAGGCAGCCCTTTTGAACAAACTAGAGCTCCAGCTGCACTTTCACTTGGTGGTGTAGAGAAGTCAGGGATGTCAGAGCCTTGCTGCTGGCGATCTCCTGAGCCTCGACCGAGAGGCAGCTCGGTATGTGGACACACCTTCACTGCCGTGCTCATTCAGTGCCAGTTAAATGTGATTACTTTTGCAGCTTTATACATATCTGCAGCAGTTGCCATTTCTAGGCATGTTTGTTTTTTGACAAACCGCAATTATTTAATACTTGTATTTGATTTTCCCTACCAATTATCTAGTGTCCTTTTAGTAGAAACCACTGACCAATATAGAAATGTCACCTTGTAAGCATATCCTCCAACAATGACCTGGTGCGAATCCAGTTAACGTCTGCCCTGTACAAAGTCTAGAAACAGGCAGCACAGGGCCATTATGGGGGTACAGCAGAAGACACCCAGGATCCCTGTGGTCCTCTCCACAATGGAGTACTGACTTCTCTGCGGTGTCCAAGGTGACTCATGACCTACCCATATTCCAAGCAGTAAGGAGAAAGGGACAATCCAAGGCCATGCCACTGTTAAGGACACAGAACACAATAAGCCCTATTGAGAAATACAGGCTGAGTGCAAATCCAAGTTCCCATCATGGTGTGGTCTGTAAGCATCAATGCTCGGGGAAAATTCCTCACTTCTTTCTCCGCTCCAGGCTCTCACCAGCAGACTAGCTGACAACCTTCATGTCTCATCAAAAGCAGTGAATACACTAGTTGGTAGGTTTTCAAGTGTATTTTATTGTCATAAAACCAAAATATGGCCATAACTTTCAGGACTATGAAGATTGTTCCCTTGCAGTCTCTTTACCGTGAAGAGGAAAATGCTAACTTACCTACGAGAACAACTTTATATAGTACGAAAACAAAGGTAGTTAGTTCTTCATCAGAAAAGTAAAAAGTCAGTAAATTTGTTACAGCTCCTGAGAAAACTGAAAAGCAGGAAAGACTCCACCATCTCTTTAATTTTCGCCTTTGAGGGAAAATAAAGTCATGATTCTGTTAAAAGTTCATCAACCACTACAAGGTCTTCAACCTCCATCCTCCTGGTGGCCTCCTCCCAGGGTGCTCGGCCACAGAGGCTTTGCTTGTGCCTGACACCAGCCTCCCTTTCTGATCTGTGAACAAAGCTGTCCTTCATCTATGTATTAAAACTCACCCAACATGATCTCAGAGCACCAAAGCTACAAAGCACAAGGAGCTAGTTTGGTTTTAAAATACTTATATCNAAGACTCCACCATCTCTTTAATTTTCGCCTTTGAGGGAAAATAAAGTCATGATTCTGTTAAAAGTTCATCAACCACTACAAGGTCTTCAACCTCCATCCTCCTGGTGGCCTCCTCCCAGGGTGCTCGGCCACAGAGGCTTTGCTTGTGCCTGACACCAGCCTCCCTTTCTGATCTGTGAACAAAGCTGTCCTTCATCTATGTATTAAAACTCACCCAACATGATCTCAGAGCACCAAAGCTACAAAGCACAAGGAGCTAGTTTGGTTTTAAAATACTTATATCCCAAGTTTCCATTTTTCTGAAAAAGGCAACCCCCCAAAGTTACATCCTGTGAGAGCCACTCTCCACAAGACATCCTATTTAGGGGCCCCCAGGTGAATGAGCGCCATGATAGTTGTGTAGCTATGGAACAGGTCCTCTTCCTTTACCTCACTACACCTCCTCAGTATGAAGTTCCCGGTGACTATCCGGTCACATCCAATCTCCCCATTTCCGAAGAAACCGAATAAGGGGACACTGGGAAAAAACTTCCTAAAGGCGTCGGCTTCCACGTTCCCCTTGGCTCTGTAGTACTGAAAGCCCCGGCCCACGCACGCAAACATGAAGCCGATGGTGTTCTCTTCAGGGATGTTGGCGGCTCTGAGACGCTGCATGGCTGCCTCAGCCGTCTTATCATCAGTCACATCCTCACTGAGGAGAACCGTGGCGCTCTGGATCCGGCGTCCGCTAAACGACAGTCCAACCACACCTGTGGCATCAATATCCAGAGGCTTCCTGGAAACAAACAGAAAATCATCAACACCTCCTGATTAACTGAGGAGGGAGCTCTGCTGCCTTTGCAGCTTATGCTTTACTGCAAGACTTCTCGTCCCAGACACAGATCTGCACTGGGTCTGTGGTGGATGGAGGTACTGGCAAGCACTCTGACACGAGCTGACAATCCTATCCCATGGAGTATGACTGACATCATGGCATCTCACCCCATCCACTGTTAAATTATGAAGATGTAATAAAAAAATACATCATCGTGGTCCAGCTGTGCACTAGGGAGGCAGGTAGATCTCTGAATTCGAGGTCAGCCTGGTCTACAAGGTGAGTTACAGGATGACCACGGCTGTTTCTCAAGAAACCAAACAAAAATATATATAATCATGGTGAATGATTTTCAACTCTACAGGTTTTAGCTTTGTGTTAACTAGCCTTTAAAGAACTATGATTTCAATGCTTCCTGTCTTATTGTTTTGAGCCTGAGTTTGAATTTTAAAATTTCACAACTGGGGGAAAGGCTGGAGAGGTGACTCAGAAGAGTGTGTTCTGCTTGTATAGAGATCCCAATCTGATTCTCACCACCCCACAACAGGGATTCATAACCTAATATCTCTGGTCCTGGAGGGCACCTGTACTCATGGAACAGACACACACATAGCAAGTAAATTTATTTGAAACAAATCTTTCAAGCCCTTTTCCTATGACACTGATTTTATGTGTAAGTCTGGGTGAGCATGCATACGGCATGGCATATGGATGGAGACAAAGGAGTCCTCTCTTTCCACCATGTGGGTCCCAGGGATTGAACTTACATTCTCAGCCCTAGTGGTGAGTGCCTGTAAAGACTTTTTTTTTTTTTAATCAAACATTTTATGCTTACAAAAGAAAATGCCCTGTTAGTAAAGCTATAAAGCACACAGTGAACACCCACTGGGAGGAAACAGACACCTTAAGTACCTATTACATTTATCAGCTTAATCTATAGAATATATGAGATCCTCCGGGTCAGCAAGAAAAGAAACTAAGATAGCAAGGCACCAAGCATCAGTGGTGCATATACATACACACAAAATAAATAAAATCTAGCATATAGGTCCCAAAACTGAAGGCCAAGGGACATCAGTAAGATACCACAGGCTGCTGTTTCCTGGAGAAGAGGGGGGAGATGACACCCCACCCCGAGTGTTAGAGCCTGACGAGTTTTGTCAGGAACACTTGACCCATGTACCTCCTTCTCAAGGAAGATGGAAACACTAAATGGCTACAGTCCGATCAAGAATTTGTTAGCCACAGAGACCATCTTTGAGAGGTAGAAGTTTGCTTTAGACAAAAATATTCAATCTTCAAGTAACTGTTCACAGAGATGAGCTTGCAAGTTTCCAACCCAGGACTTGACTCGCTTGCTGCTGACCTTGCGGCGGCCCCTCCTATGTCAGCTTAGTGTATTCACAGACCCCACCGTCAGTACATTCTCAGCTCACTCAAAATGACTTCCACACAGGGCATCGACACCTGTTTAAAACAAGCTGCTTCAACCTCACCTTAGTTCCCCTTTTCCTTTAAAAACCTAGTCTTCCTTATTTCTATGACACTATCTCCCAGTTAGCAACTCAACTCTATACTGAAATAAGCCTTATGCATTTATTTTAGCCTCATTAATGACTTCTTTGTTTGCAGGAGCAACATCACAGGAGGACCAGAACTGTAAAATATCAACAGGCAGTGCTGAAGAAGCCTAACTCTGATGTTCTTAAAGGACAATAAATAGAAGTTAAGTTTTTTGACTGCAAGCAGAAGAATTGTGTTCAGTGAGCCTCTTGGCAAGAGCAAAATGGAATGAATTGGTACATTAGCAATTCCTTTTCTTTTCTATTTTTTGAGACAGGGTGTCACTTTGTAGCCTTGTCTGGCCTGGAAGTCATCAGTGTACACCAAGCTGGCACTGAATTCAAGAAATTCTCCTGCCTCATAGTACTGGCGTACAATACCACACTGATTCCTCAAATTTGTTGTAAAAACCCAAGTAATAAGAACCTGAAGTTGTTTCCATTCACCCTGGGAGAAAAGCAAAGTGCACAGGCTTACTTCTCAGAAGTCAGTGAAGACAAGTTGTCCACCTGGCCTCCAGCCAAGATGATGTTCATATTGCTGAAAGTGCTGACCACTCGCTGCAGGTAATTATTGGCTCCCACCTTACAGCAATTATAGCCAAAGACAAGGACCACGCGAAGCTCAGGGTTATCCAGAAGACCTGCAGAGAAGTGAGAGATAAGACACCTTTAATACACAACAAGCTGTTAGTTATTCCTGCTGACTGACTGGTACCAGTGTGTGCTGTGCAGCACTCAAGTTCCTGGTTTTCCATTAATAAAAACCTAAACGGCTATTTGAATATAATTCAGTCAACGCCTCACACAAGCAAGGACACAGTTATAGACAGAACAGCAGCCTAGCAGACCATGTTGGGTAGTTCCACATTCCAACTCCACATGTGCCAGTGACCTAGAGTTTACAACATGGTCTAAAAGCAGCTCTACCACCAGCAGGCAGCAGGGCTCAAGGGACCAGTAGCATCTCATTCCCCGAGCTCCAAGCTTCCACCTGAATCTCTGGCAGCCTGTTTTCACAGCATTCATTTGAAACCAACAGTATTACAACAGGTGGCTTCTGGGACAGGAAGAAAATGCAGCCCCTAACTACACAGATGTTTCCATTTAACTCAGCCACATACCTTCCATGGTGATAAAAGGAAGGGTCCCTCAGCAAGACTGAAGTAGGCTAGAAGGAAAGGGAAAGGAGCCCCACCTACCACAGTGCTCAGGCTTGACAAATTAAGAATCCCAGCACATTAGCATCTAAGTCCATGCTAGTGACCTAAAGTTCTGTCTTATCAAATGCCTGTCCTGCATCCCAGGAGCCGTCCTGTGAAGGCAGCTTAACTTCTCAGCAATCCTTTAGTGACAGTTTTTATAAAGACAGTAACATGTGACTTTTTTTCTGAGTAGCCCACATCCATTTTCCATGAATATCTCTCAACCTCCATGCTGAAATTTATATTAAAAACCTTCTTTAATAAACTAACTTTGCTTTACACTAGCTCATCCTGGAATTCTTTTTTGTGCTGAAATCTAGGAAACTTTACCTTTAGGTCACAGCATGGAGCTGCTGACAAGACAATTACTGACAAATAAAACTTTAGACTCTGCCCCTGGGTCAGTTCTAACTTCTCCACATAGTAAACCTCAAGTCTGAACAGTTCTGAAGGTTCCTCCCTCTTACAGATGAGTCAGGCACAGCGAGACCCTTTTCTTTTGTGGAACACATTTTTCTGAGTAGGAAGAAGTCTGTGGGACAACATTCAAGTCTAGTTTAGAAACGGGTGTCACTTCCAGGACGTGAGCACTTGGGCCAATGGCATGGCTATTGAAGAGAAGTCAGTGTGAAGAGACACTGCAGAAGATGTGCACCTGACACTAACCTCTGGTCTCCACCCAAATGCACTTGCAACATGTGTGCACATGGAAAAGGGGAAAAAAGTAGTCTCAACCATCCTGGAAGCCATCCTGAAGCTCCGGCCTGTTTTCTAAATAGTCCCACTATGGGGACAGAGTGCCTGCACCTGTCCAGCCTTCTACGGCGCCCACATGCAGGGCTTCGAGCATTAGCTGCCCACACCTTATGCTCTGCTCCATCCCTTCCACAGCCACTCTTACTGTCCTGTTTACACCGCTCGGGACGGTGTAAGCGCTGTTCTCAGTATGTATAGTCCATCCTTTGAGCCACAAACCCAAACTTTCCCATTTTTCTATTGCTGGTCTTTAAGTTGGGACAAGCTTAACTTTTCCAAACCTATTTCCTCGTCTGTAAAGTGAAACTAACCTGTAAAAGTTCAAGGACTCAACAGCTGATTTGCACATTAGCAACATGGAAGCCTGACAGGCAGGGAATTGATTATTACGTGACATGCCTGCGTGTTAATACATCACGGAAGTGTATGTCTTCAGGCGAGCTCATGTACACACCAACGTGGAGTTAGCACTAAGGAACTCTGAGGAGCACAGTGGTAGTTTTAGCTCAATCATCTACTTTGCAGATGGAGACAATGAAAAGCCTTCACACGCTTTGCTGGAGTAGCCGGCTGCCTATGTATCAAGTAAGTTTCCTCATCAAAGTCTGACACTAGACCTACTTCAATTCATCCACACTTGTTTTCTCAAACTTGGGAGCAATCCTGAGTGTTTATTTCCTCACACTTCTTCAAGTCCATGCCTTCTCTTCCAGCGCCAACCTTTTTCCTCTAAAAACTTGTATAATAAATGGTTACTAGGGATATTTTTACATGTTAAGTTTTTCTGTTTTAAATAACAAAAATAAGGCAAAATTATTGCTAAAAGCCTAATGAAGATCAAGATTTCCTTCAAAATTCAACTATAATTAAATGCATGCATGCATTCACAGATCTTACCTCACAACTGTCTATAATTACAGTTCCAGGAAATTTATGTCCTCGTCTGTTCTCCATGGGCAGCACACACACACATAGTACATATACTTACATACATGCAAGTAAAATACTCATGCGCAAGCTTAGCAACAGAATACTTATATAAAAAATGTTCGTCTCTGGTCATCTAGGACTTCATAGCAAATAAAACAATTTGAAATGAATTGGACCAATCACCAGCCTTGTTAACAGTAGCCTAGCAGTCACTAGCTGGCCAGAATTAAAACCGATCAAGTTAATCAACAAATGGGCAATTAATAAAAACAGATCAAGTTAATCAACAAATGGGCAATTAATAATAAATAACAATTCTGGGTATGTGCCATGTACCTGTAAAGCCTCAGCACTCAGGAGGCAGAGGCAAGAAGATTCTGAGATCAAGGCCAGCCAGAACTATATAGTGAGACCCTGTCTCAAAAAACCAAATAAGTAAATAAAACAGTAAATAACAACTTACCCACTTCAGCAAGCTGATGTCGTTCGAGTGTTAAATTCTTGGGGTCCTTAATAAAATGAAAGGGCTGAATTTTTATCCCTTCAATTTGAGGGAATAATAAAGCAAAACCAGATTCTCCAATTTCTATTTCCTGAGGTCGGTTGCTACCTGATCCCATTGGCGTCACTAGAGAGAAAACAACAGAGTCATGAGGACAGCCAACAGAAACTGGAGTTAGTAAGAGCCTTAATCAACCCACTGCATCCTCCTAACTACAGGCTGGGCTGTTATCAAACAGATGCTCTTAGAGCAAACAAAGTTCTTTGGCAATTTTAGGGCTGTGATCCCTGCACCATACTTTCAAATATGTTCAGAAAGAAAAGCTGAGGGCACGCCTTTAATCCCAGCACTCAGGAGGCAGAGGCAGGCAGATCTCTGTGA